>MJUU01043392.1:22579-35315 GCA_002080025.1 Modiolus philippinarum | reverse complement strand
GTCAATTTTCTTGAATTATGTACGATTTATAATATTTTTTTTCAGGAAAAAGGTTTTAACCTCCGGAACGCCCCTCTGGATTCGTAGTGACAAAACAAAGATTTATTGTCGATTACAATTTACAATATATCTGAAACTGATTACTAATTGATGTTCATACATTTTCTTCACTAAGTCATTTTGATTAGAAATATTGCAAAACACACCCACATGCAAAACTCCAAAAGTAAGGTCACAAAGTTTTAATTTAAATCTCATTGAATTTGCCTAAATGTAAAGATGTTTTGTGAAATATAGAAAATTATGAAAGGTCGATGAGTTTGTTCATATTAGATTAATTTAAATATTAACTGACAACCCCCTTCAAGTCTCTCTTTTTTTTATTTTCCAAATGTGCATAAAATTTAATATCAAACACCAGTGGAACCCAGTGTTTCATATCAAAGAACTATTCACAAAAATATGCATATTTTCAAAAAAAAAACAGAAAGACTTTTTGATATATCTGAAACTCAGACCACTTCATTTCTAAGGTGCAAGTGTCCATCAAAAACGTGATAATTTTCTTTAGAATTTGAAGATAAGATATTAAACGGGTCGAATATTAAAAGCATTTTGTTTTCTATTTCTGTCTCATTTTTTCTCACTTTCCTTTTTCATAACGCAACATGTTTCATTTTTCTATTTCGTTTAGCAGGAATTTTCATTATAATCGATGTTTAGTAGTAAGATGTAATACCAGATTTGAAAGTATTGATGACGAAATCAATAATTTGTAGAGGTATAATATGAATATTTAATACTGTAATGTATCATATTTTTCTGCAGAAAACCAGTTTCTTAATCTTACTGCAAAAGCATGCAGAAAATAATATGATGTTTTTTCAAACTTTATGTTAATAGGCAACTTCATCGATTATTACAACTTAAGGAAAACTGCTTTGAAAAAATCACAATATTATGATGCAACTGCACAATCGTCAATATACATCTGTAACCATTCTCATTTCAGATTAAATCGAAGATAATTGTATATTTAATGGCTGGAGATTGCCAATGCGTAATAATAAAATCCCTTTTGATCTTAAGAGTCCAAGGAACAATTTTGATATGGGGTAGTGGTGACAATTTAGTGCAATGGCTTGACATGACATCATGCCACACTCTGCAGTAGCATCATCGAATTATTGTCAACGCTCATGGTCCAAGACTTCGATGTTATCGCAACCTACCATGCCTAGTTAACGTGTAATTACAACAAAGTAATGGAGTGATGTCCCTAAAGGAACACCATAGGATATTGAAGACTTTGCTGATGCACATCAATTAATGTCGACACCTTTTTTGCAAAAAAGACAAGACAAATGTGAAGAGAAAATCAAAACGAATTTCACACAATATTAAACTTGGAAGTTCAATGAACACCTGGCGAATAATTATTAAGTAAACTTTGACATTTTTCTTTTCTTGTATCTCTTATTGAAATGTTGTTTCAAATCAAGCGAGGTATTTTGGAGTTGCCAATCTTATTCCATCGACAGTTATGCAATATAAGACCAACCTCAATTTCATTCATTCACCGAAAACAAGCCGTGATATTATTTTCTTCTACCGTAAGTAATTATAACCTTTATAATTGGATGCATCTGAAGGGAGAAGAGAAAATGAAATGGAGATCGGGAGAAAGGAGAGATGGAGTTGGAGAAAGGAGCAAGGGGCAGGAGAATGGATATGGACACCCCTGTCCGTTCGCCCCCTCAATAATAACCTACGAGGATATTTCATCTGACTTCAAGATAAGAGTGCCAATATGTTAATTAATGCTTGCGAATACCGAAACAGAAAATAATAGAAAAGGATCAAATCTAAAATCAAAGGTCCACAACATGGCAGTTCAGATGTACACAATTTTGGTTTCTACTTAGATCCTATTGTTTTTTTTTTATCAACTTTACATGTATATCGGTTTATGGACTTCCAAATATTTTGATTTTATCTGCACTGAAAAGACATAAGTTTTCGAAATGCGCATAATGCAGAAACAAAATTAACAGTAACTTCGGTATTTTGTTATTTTCACCACTGGACCGATGCCTCTGCTGGTGGACTGTTAGTCCCCGAGGGTATTCAGCAACCCAATAGTCAGTACTTCGGTGCTGACCCGAAAAACGATTTTGTTTTGAAACTTGCAATATCTAAATTTTAGAAAAATATGTTTAAAACTAAGGAGTATCTCCCTCATGCATAGCTCTGTCCTCAGCTGAATTTTGGTTTCTATTTAGACCCTTTTGGGTTTTTTGTTCTCTATCAACTTTACATGTACAATGTATTTCGGTTTATGGACTTCCAAATATTTTGATTTTATCTGCACTGAAGAGACTTTAGTTGTCAAAATGCGCATATGCAGAATCAAAATTAACAGTAACTTCGGTATTTTGTTATAGAGTCAATATAACAACAATAAAAATGAACATGAACTTAAAGCACAAACAGTTTGAACCCCTACAAAAAGCTGGAGGTATCATCAGAAGCTCTGGAAGGGCAAGCATGATCTACTCCATGTGCCATCCGTGGTGGTTTTTAAATGTCTGTTCGATAGGTGATTGGTTAATGTTATTTTCGGACCCTTCTCTCGAAATCAGTTCTAATCCACGGTACTTCTTAATTCTCTAACCTTGGTGACTGACTGAAAAGCATATATTATTCTCTTCAGCATACCAACAATTACATGGACAAATCTGTACCACAAACATCATCAACGAAGACAAAACTAAAATAAATTATAGCAAGGTGCATTACATGATACGCCGCCATCTTTCACCAAAATTCGAATAAGGGGCATAACCTCAGAACCCCTTAGACTCCTGCATGGCCCAAAATCAAACTTGGAAATTTTTGCAGTAAACAACTTACATTCGAAGTTTGAAGACCGTAAGTTATTTCGTTCACAAGTTATCAGTTGGAAACCTTTGGGGGTGAACGGGCGGAAGAACAGACAGAAGGACGGACGGATGTGTGATTGGCCCTCTGTCTGTTCGTCCTGAGGGTGTCACCTCGCAAAGTACTATACGTGTGGCGCGGTGTTAAAATAATTGGATATGCAAATCCCAAAGCACTACCAATAACAAGTGGCCGAAATATTTATGGATTTCATTATCAATTTCAAGGTTGTTGAATTTTGTAATTGATTTTGTCATTTTGTCATTACAAACGAAAATAAATGCACCATTGTTCTCAACTATTTGTTTACTACCATATGTTGTAGGTTTTTACTCCATTTTATGGGTCACCTCACAAAGAAAGTAGAAACTTTATTTAAAAACAATGCCGTTTATCATTCAAGGACATTTATAAAAACGCATTAATTCAAATTTAAGCTAAACAAAACATTG
The DNA here is from genome assembly GCA_002080025.1 of Modiolus philippinarum. NCBI lineage: Eukaryota > Metazoa > Mollusca > Bivalvia > Mytilida > Modiolidae > Modiolus > Modiolus philippinarum. The sequence continues at coordinate 31,923 of MJUU01043392.1, read as the reverse complement.
GTTGAAACTAATTTGAATAATCTAACAGTACATATCATAAACTACTGAATGAACCGTTTGTTGAATGTATATATTAGGTAGAAGTACAAAGTGGTACACGAAGAACAGCGAGTTACTTTACATTTAAATCATATTGGTTATTTGTTCTCTATCAGTTTTAAACATCTTTGAGTTTATGGTCTTTCAAACGTTTAGATTTTATCTGCACTGAAGAGACATAAGTTGTCGAAATGCGCATATGCAGAAATTAAATTGACAGTAACTTCGGTATTTATTTATTTGTTACCACTGGGTCGCTGCCTCTACTAGTGGAATGTTAGTCCCCTTGGGTATTCACCTGCCCAGTAGGCAGTACTTCAGTGCTGACCTGAAAGCCGATTCTATTTGAAACCTTACAATATCTAAAATTGTGTTAATTTATTGGAAACTAAGGAGTATCTCCCTCATGAAAAGTTCTGTCCTTAGCTGATTTTGGCTTTACATTCACAGCATATTGGGTTATTTGTTCTCTACCAGTTTTAAACATCTTTGAGTTTACGGTCATCCATCTGCACTTGAAGGCCCTGTCACACTATAACGTTCTAGCCAACGTGTGCCGACGTTCGCGAATTTTAATAAGAACGTTAGCACACGTCGAAGAAATTGAAGAATTTCTCTTGTTGGACGCATTCATAGAGTTAGGTTAACGGCATACAACGCACGGAAAATTTATCCATAACTTGTATGCAACTATCGCAAAACGTCTGAAAGCGTATGACAACGTTGTAAAGGCGTTTTACTAGTGTACTTGACGTATACTGAACGCATCCATAACGGTCTTCTAGCATTCATAGAGCGTTTGTATAGCGTTTTAACGATCAGGTTGAAATTCTTCATCTCAATGTCATTTGCAAATGTAGAAATGGATAGAAATGCCACCGAAAAATACGACAATTTTGCAGCAGGGAAAGGTCCCTCAAAAATAAAAAAAAAATATTTTCAAAACAAAATATCACATGTATGATACTGAAAATTATAAAATACTGAAATAAATCAGCTATTTACATTACTTCAGAATTTTGTCTTGCTCCTTAACCATTATTTTTATAATAAAACATCGGCTTATACGTTCTCCTTAGTTACAAGGACGCCCGGTGTGCGTTCTCTACACGTTTGATACAACTTTCGAGACCATACTACATATCGCACGCAATGCGTCCATAACGCACCTCTAGCGTTCGTCTAACATCTGCATAACTTATGAACAACACTTTGGCGAACGTCGTGAAATTTTGAGTATTTTCAAAATTTTCCGACGCACCCAACGTTCAACAACCGGCACGCCAACGTGTGTCGACGTGTTTGTAACGTGTTGCGAACGTGCCTCTAACTTGTACAACTCACACCAGCGTGTACGAAAATATTCTAACACGCTGGGCACACGTTGGTGCTATGCGTTATAGTGTGACAGGGCCATAAGAGACATAAGTTGTCGAAATGCGCATATGCAAAAAATAAATTCACAGTAACTTGGGTATTTAGTTATATGAATCAATTTCTGTGGTTGACCAGCTTTTTTCCCTTTTTTTTTCTTATCTCTTCATTTTTTTTCGCGAAATCTGGTTTCTATTTCCAAAGGTGTGAAAAAAAATCTGTCCTCGGCTAAGTTTTAACTAGAATTGATTTTCATGTTGCAAATTCTAACTGATGTTAACATTTCCTTCGATTTTAGTTCCATTTTTTTAAATAAATATGACTCCGAGCTGCCGTTGGGTGTTGGGTTTCCTCATCGTTCATTGGAGATCTTATGGTGGATTTGAGTTGTTATTACACCCCTTTGGGTCGTTGTCTCTTTGACACATTCCCCGTTTCCCTTCTTTTTCCATTTCATATCAAAATTACGACTGAACTGTTATTGTCAAATGCAGGACTTTAAACTCTTGTTTATGCATGGGAGGTAATAATAAAATCACTAAACAGAATTGTCAAAAGCCAAAGACTAAGAGACAACAAGACAAGACAGGTTCAAAACCACCGAAAAATCAGACCTGTCAAGTCTCACGCTTTGGGAGTGAGAGTCACTCCTTCAAGCTCCAAATCACGCTTTCACGCTCACCCTTTTCAATGTTCCGCTTTTCTAATTTCGAGAAAAAATATATTTCAAATAGAAAAATGATCTCTTCAGAATCAAAAAAGGAGAAATTCGATGTTTTTCGCATATTTCTTCATACAACTTTTTGGCATTTTCGACTTAGTGAAACAAAATTTTCAATGGAGATCACAGAATATGAAATCAAATTTCTACTTGTGACAAAGATTTGGTCTAAAATTGCTTGCTATGACCACCTGAAGAGCTCTCAGAATGCACCATTTTGCGTCGCCGAAATTATTTATTGTGGAGAAAATCCCCATACAACTTGTCTCACTCTGGAATCCAAACCCTATTTTACAGCTCTGAAAAATTGTCGACCGCAATGGTACCGAACCGGTTAAGGTATCTCAAAAACAATTGTGGACCAAACTGGTTTAATTGCACTCCATACATCCCTTCCTATCGCGATTGCAAGTTAACATTAGTTGCTTCACGTATTGAACCCGATGCCACCATTAATGAAAACTGCTGTGTTGAGTTAAATCAAGTCTAAATCTACTGATGCCTGTCTGTTTTCATTCGTGAAATGGAAACGTCGTAACTCGTTGCCATGAAGACCTTAAAACTACAGGGAGCTTAATAACAGGTATTTCCGAAATGGCCATACAACTCATTAAAATTATTGCAGTTAAAGTTGACATATGTGTTATGATCTCATGTTCATTTACTCCATATCCTTTCGTAAAATATTGGAATACAACTTTTGCTTTTCCCACCAAATTGCTGCTTTTGGTCTTTCTAGAGAGAATGGCAAATAATTACACATTTATGTTTCATTTTTAGATCAAATCATGTAACAAACAGTCTTTCTAACAATACAAGATATTTTGAAAATTTCTATATCCTTGAAATGGTGCATTTTTTGTTCTAAACCTGGATAAAGCATTTAATATAAGTATTAACCAGTTAATGTAGAGAAGATAACAGGAAACACTTACAGTGACCGACAATTACAATAATACAAGCCACAATCTGCCAGGGAACTACACAAGAAAAACGATAAAATGACATAAGGTAACGTAGACAACGATAGGAACTTGGAATAGCCGGACTTCGTACCGGCACTAGCAAGAGCTAGAGGTTTGGTTAAAACAGTCTATGGGTACCTTAACCTCCCCTTATCTGTCCCGTTTCCCTATAGTATAATAAACATACAAATTAAACCCAATACAGGTAGACTACTAACTCCGAGACCACAATCTTGAGACGAAAAGAATAAGACAAGACGTAATTTAGAAAGATGAGTCAAGGAGTGCTCGCCGCTAAACTGCCGTCTTGCTCATGGAGCCTAGTCTGCTGGTAAAACACTGTCGCATTACGGAATAAAAATCAATTTCAAAGCTCCTCGGAGGGTTTGGTGAAAAATCACCATGGATTTCACTAGACATCGGCAGTATCAGGCCAGTATACCTGAAAAATCTTCAGGTCATGGGATCAATCTAAATACCCAATTAGTTATTATTGAGTTCGGATCAGCTAGTCATAAAGATAGAAATATTATTACAAGTCATTACGTATTCATTACGTAATCTATAGAGCTCATTTAGGTGCATGCGTGCGTGTTTTCAAGGCCAGATTGTATCTTCTATTAACAGACTTTAAACAAAAAACAGTTTCTTTTGTTTAAATTTTGTTTTTGTGTAAAATGATAATATCTAATTAGCATGGACAATATCGAATGAAATGAACGGCCGACAAATGTATAGCTGGGCCTATGCTTTTGAGTCATTTGTTGTACAAAGATGGTTTGTTTTCAGAGCGACATTTCTTCTTATACCAGAAGAATGCAATTGACGTCACTGTAAAGCTCTCAAACAAATATAATATTTTTTTATGAATATAAAAATCCTTTTGGAGTACCATTATACAACCTGTAGAATCTGAGGTCTTTTCAATTTCCTGGTAGAAAGGTTGTATCCAGAAGATACATTTTTCACGGTATGGTGTGACGTTTCAAACAAATATTTCAACATCATAATCCTATGACGTCATTTTTGGTGGGAAACGTTTTCCAATTTCAAGCTTATTACGAATTTTCGGCTTCATATGACAATACTTTCACACCCTATTACTGATGTACTTCCAATTTGCCATTAATCTCTGTTTACCACGCGGCAGCATGTTTCTTTGTTATTACTAGCATTGAGAACTTAGATGTCCGGATGGGTGATATGTGTGGCACATGATACTCACTTTGATCCTATCCCTGTTTTCTTTGTATTAGTATGAAACCCAATGGAAAAGAGAAGGGGAAAACTGGTACCCATCGGAATTTCAATTTTCCACTTGAAGACTGAAAATCAATCTGGACAAAAAAGCTTGGTATTGAAAGTTGAAGCAGTTCGATAATTTTGCCAACTTTTGTGCTGTCCTTCTAATTGATGTTTGTGCATTTTTCACACAATTATTTTTTTCTTAATTCTGACAACTAGTTATAAGGGGTATTGTATGTAGCCATTATATTTATGAAAAGACTATGGCTTAAAATTGTTTTAGAGCTGTAAATATATATTCGCAGCGTAAGGTGCAGAAAAAAACGTACAAATACCAGTACTACTACAGTATTTCGGTAGGAGTTACGAACAATAGTCAATCCTTCGAGTTTTCTCCAAGACCAAGATTTGATAAACAGTGGGACAACTGCAGTAGAATACCGAAGGAGTACACTTGAAGTGTTGGGCACATTTTTTTTTTTTTTTTGTATTTCCAAAATACAAATCTTTCATTATTGCTGCTTTCTTGTTTTTTTATCGTCATGACTGTATCTTTTTCCCATAATTCCACAAATACTGTGCATATAGGGTCTGTGAGTCTCGTCCAAGTTTGCAACTTCCGGGATCAAAAACTGTACCCGGAAGTTACATTTTAAATAAAGATATATGACGTTTAAAAAAATTTGAACGTCATAATTCTCAGACGTCATGTTTTGGCGGGAATCGTTTTCGAATTGCCTGTTTATCGTGGATTCTCGTGAGTCACATGACGAGAGTTACAGACCGTATAGGTGTAAACATTCGAGGATTGACTGTTGGAATATGTTTTCTGAACCTGCGCCGTATTTATCTTTTTTCCATGGTCACTAATATATTCCTTGAAGCAGAAGCTTTTGATGATTCTTTAGATTTTTTCTTAAATATGAGACATTGACTTCGCAAAAGGTTTTATTTTTAAATAAATATACGATAAGATCTTTTTGATCGTTGTGATTTTTTTCGCTCTTTATCAAAAACAGAAGTGTCAATATTCTTTAAAACAAATAAGTAGGGCCTTATACAGGAATATTTCATGTCTCAAGATCAACCCAACATTGTTAAATCTGCAAATAAATATGATTAAAATATAAAATCTTTGGTATTTTACCGATAAATTTTCCCATCGTATCTTGATCTAGATAAATATTTGATGATTTTTTGTTATTTTACGACAACATAAATTTTGAAGACCGTTCATCTAATCCAAAATGTACTTATAAATCTGATTTATTTGTATATTTTGCTTAAAACCAAGGAGTAACTAACTCGCCCAAACCCCTGTTCTTAGCTGAGTTTTTCCTTCATTCCTAATTTTTATTAGTTCTCTATCAGCTTTCATTCATTTTTTGGTTTAATTCGAATAGATTAAGCATGTCGAAAAAACTATTTTAGGCTAAATGTGATATCTATTAATGTGAAAGACACAAATAAACGGAAACTTCAAGATGAAGAACAACAATAAAAGCGTTGTTCCTTTGCTTTCTCTTACCATTTATTTGTATAGACTTTGTCTCGTGTATTTACTCCAAATCCCTATATTGCTATTTAGAAAGATAAAAAAAGAACAAATTAAAGAAAAAAATCAACTCACAGTGTTATTAAAAGTCGGTACATTTATAACAGCTAAGTTTTAAGGTTGTTCTGTATGAATACTTTGTCGGTAATTGACTTCGTCTTTGAGTGTAAAAAGTACAAACCAAAGTACATGTTCATCCATTTTGAACAGATATATGATGTTACGGAGGGTTGTTTGCCAAAAAAACAAGTCCTGGGACGGTAAAATTGCCTAACTTGTGTTTATTGGAAAATACCCCGATGTTCATGATAACATTTATTTTTTTTTACACCGAATGTCTTTATCATCAAAACGCAGAGAGGACTTCAGGACAAATACCGCGACAAGCTTCTCACTGAAGCGGTATTTGCCAATTGACCAATCAGAATGCAGCTTACTTACATGAAGTGTAATTAACATTTCAATACTTGTGTTCTCTTAAAAAGAAAAACATAGACTCAACTTAAAAAGTTACACAATAAATGTAGATAACGGATTGAATAATAATGACACAATACCGCGAGACCTTGACGGGATAAAATGACCATTGGGTGTTAATTGCCGAAATTGAAATATTAATACCTGTAAATACAAGTGCTTTCTAATTTACGGAAGCATTGACGTGCCATGAAAATAAAAAAAATAAACTCGTGCGCACGAGTTACTAACTTGCGCGCACGAGTTACTATCTTGTGCGCACGAGTTTCAAACTTATGCGCACCAGTTACGAACTTGCGCGCACGAGATACCAACTTGTGCGCACGAGTTTCCAACTTGTGCGCACTAGTTACTATCTTGTGCGCACGAGTTATTATCTTGTGCGCACGAGTTTCAAACTTGTGCGCACGAGTTACGAACTTGCGCGCACGAGTTTCCAACTTGCGCACACGAGTTACCAACTTGCGCACACGAGTTACCAACTTGTGCGCACGAGTTACCAACTTATGCGCACGAGTTTTTAACTTGCGCGCACGAGTTAGTATCTTGCGCACACGATTTATTAACTTGTGCGCACGATTTACTGACATGTATACACAAGTTGCAAAACTGGCATGCGCATATGTCGCTCATTAGGAAAGGAAGAGCAAGCATCGAAAGAAAAGGTAAAGAAAGGTATTGTATGTGTATGATAAGTTGCATGAATGTCATCAATAAGGATATGTAGTTAATTAGATTAGACTATACGAACGATAAATTAGTTGAGCTGATATGTATAAAACATAACTATTAAGTGAACAACAGGAAACATTGGGGGTCTTTTGGTGAGCTTGCTTGCCTGCAACAGGTACCACAGGTCCTGGACTTTATCCGCGAATAGATCAAACACAATACTTTGTTTTTGCTTTTTATCCAAAGCACGCGTCAATAAAAAGTGGTTACCTTGGTCAGAAAAATGCAGCAGAGAGAGGTGACAAGTTTTTTAGCTAGTATGAGATAGCATGTAAAACAAAGAACCGGAAGGGTCTTGAACAGGAACATGAACAAAACAGAAACCTCCACAAAGGGGAGACGACAGAAACAACAATACATAAACAGCACCCAAAGTCATGAATATGGCGATAATTTGCTAAATTGCTAATAATAAAATTGTCCCGGCCGAAAAATTTGAGCTTTCCATATCGTTACCTATGTTACAATGACAAATAATACACAACATTAAATGAAATAAAGTAGTTTAGATATTTATGTGCATTTTACATTTCATTTCAGGTGTGAATCTGAACTATTATGAATCCAGAACATTAATCGAGACTAATTTCAACCTATTTTAGGCTAGGCCTTCACTACGAAGAAATTCTTTGTTTATTAGCTCACAAGCATGGAATAATAATATCTCTGAGAACTTTAAAAAGACATTTAGCATCTTTTGGCCTGTTTAGAAGAAAGCATTTTTCAGATTTGCTTGATGTCGCAATGTTTATTTTTAAACAATTACAGTCCTCTGGTCGTCAATATGGATACCGTTGGATGCATTCAAAATGTCTGCAGAATGGTCTAGTTGTCCAGATGGAGATGGTCAGAATTATTATAGGTATATTAGACCCTGCTGGTGTGATGTTAAGGCTTCGGCGAACATTAAGGAGAAGGCGTTATCGCTCAAGGGGTCCTAACTACATATGGCACCTAGACTCTTATGACAAGCTGAAAAGATATGGAATCTGTGTCAATGGTTGCATAGACGGATTTTCGAGGCTTATTATTTGGTTACGTGTTGGTAAAAACAACAATAATCCCAGGATTATTGCAAGATATTACGTGGAGGCTTTGGCGTCTCTGGAAAGGATGCCGATATCTATACGAGCAGATATGGGGACTGAAAATAGGTATATTGCAGATATGCAGTCATTTTTAAGAAGGAATGGCCCCCTTAATAGGAACGCTTTTCTATATGGAACAAGCCAACACAACCCGCGTATCGAAAGCCTATGGTGCATATTAAGAAAGGAATGTGTTCAATTTTGGATTGAATTCTTTGAAAAGATGAAAGACGACGGTAAATTTTCTGGCGACTTCATTGATAAAAATCTCATACAATACTTTTTTATGGACATAATAAAGGTATGTGAACAATTAACTCGCCCACTTTCAGTAAACCACGGTGGGGAAAATTTTACTGACGTTTTCCACGAATGTTTACAAAAGTACGATTTTTTTTTATCAGTGCATGTTAAGATTTCAAGAAACAAAAGCCATCTACATTTGGAATACAATATAGAATAGTCTCGAAACCATTATATTGATATCAAATATATTTCAAGGCAAATAAACCATATTTTTTATCTTGTATTGACTTTTGTTCGTGTCGTTCCCCTGCCCCCCCCCTAAACCAGATTCCCCATCGTGGTAAACGGAAATTATTTTAAAACTTTAACAATTAGCCCGTGTCTTTTTTTACGTTGTTTTGCGACAACTCATTTTATGAAAACTTACCAGCCAGCAAGGACAAGACACACACACAGAAAAACAATATAGAATAGTCTCGAAACCATTATATTGATATCAAATATATTTCAAGGCAAATAAACCATATTTTTTATCTTGTATTTGACTTTTGTTCGTGTCGTTCCCCTGCCCCCCCTAAACCAGATTCCCCATCGTGGTAAACGGAAATTATTTTAAAACTTTTACAATTAGTCCGTGTCTTTTTTTACGTTGTTTTGCGACAACTCATTATATGAAAACTTACCAGCCAGCAAGGACAAGACACACACACAGAAAAGAAAACACAAGATTTTTGTTTGAATAACAAATTTTCATAGAATACATTGGTACCTTCAAACCTTAAAACACTCTTTTCTTTTAAGAAGAAATAACAATTTGTCAGATAAAGTTGTTTTTAGATGAACATAGAAGATGCATCGAAAATTTCAATTTTTCAATGAAACAAAACTCTAAATAACATATT
>MJUU01043392.1:3901-19934 GCA_002080025.1 Modiolus philippinarum | reverse complement strand
CGTTAGGCGTTCTTTTTCCAATATTAGAAATCAAATTCTGGCCGAAAAAAACTAACTTCTTTTACTGCTTAGTTGTCTTATTTTCTTAACAAATTTTAATATATTTACAAAAATACCCCGAAAAAATTCGCGCTTTTATCACCTTGGCGATGTTTTCTACTATTCAAAAATTAGTAGTTAAGAAATGACACTTCTGCCGCAAGACCATTTTCAAGCAGAAATCCTGCATGGAACCCTACCCCGGGGGCCCCGGGATGCAAATGAGTATTGAGCGAGGTGGAGATGCTGAAAAGTGCAGGGAGGGAAGGACCCACCAAAATAGATTAAAAAATCATGAATTCCGAATCTTCTCAAAATCCGGATAAAAAATCCGATTTCGGGAAGAAAGCGACGAGGAAGTGAGTAAGAGGGCACAGGCTCAAAGATAGGCCAGACGCCAGCGATAATGAGGTGGCACGACCTGCCTTGGGAAATATTCCAAGTGATGGGGGTAAAGGAGACGAAAAGTCAGTAAGGGGAGGGGATGATTCTGACGCTTGAGAGGAAAGGGGTAGAGACCAAAGTCTGGGCGTGCAGCAGTTTGGTCCGGGAAATGGAGCGAATACCGCGGAAAAAGTGGCATCTGCTCAAGATCGATAACTATGGGATGAAAAAGACTGAAGTGTTGATTTGAGGGGGCGTGGGAAAAATCCTTTCTGATGGGGAAACCCATCGGAAAAGATATTTTTGGGTTTGGGGATCAGCGAGAGCCTTGTGAATGCTTGGCTAAATCTTCGCTGAAAGGGGGAGAAGGCTGGCGCAAGAGGTCCTTTCCATTGTAATAATTCTTCAGGCAGACGACATGCGCACCATCTTCGCCCTGGAGTTGAGACTGATAAGATCTGGCCAAGCGGAGAGTATCACGATGCTTCTTCTTCTTCTTGGCGATTCGCTTGGTGATCAGCGAGAGCACTAGAATGGTCGTAGCGTTCAGGCAAGCCAGGGATCCAAGGGGGAGGGATGCCGCGGCACCAACCCCGGTCAAAGCCGATCCCATGGCACCACTAGTAAGCAGTAGACTGCTGATGGAGACTGCAGCTAGGACGATGGAGACCACCTTATCCAATTGCTTATAGAGGCGAAGCATGCGGGCATATTTCTGGACCTCGGACTCCAGGAAATCCTCGAATCTGGCATCGACTTTGTCGGTCATTTACTAGTATCTAGGGGCCCTAGAGAATCATGCCAAGGAGGGGAACGTTTTTGAAGGGGCTATTTGGGCCAAAGATCAAACGGGAGCCGTCGTAGAGCTTACCATCGCGCTTCAGATATAAGCCGTCACCCTGGACGGTCTTCGACAGTCGGGCTGGGGAGAGATATAAGCCCTTCCCGTGAGGCTTCACGCAGCAGTCCTGGCCACCCTTCTTGAGGTATCATACCGACCCCAAGGCCTTATTTACGGCGACGCCACCAAGACCACTCAAGGCTCCCACTCCCAGGGCGGGAAGGACGGTCTTTGGGAGGGCTCTCATCCCCAGGCCGGCGAGCATGGAGAGGAAGCCACCCTCTTTCTGCATATTCCGCTTCAGCTGGGTGATGCTCATCTCCTAGATCATTCCTCCCTAGCCGACCCGCTTGAGCTTATTGATCTTCTGGATCTGCCGATTCGTGAGCAGCAACATATCATTGCCCGAGAGATTCTCGTGCGAGAGGCGGATGCTCACGGGGCATGGCTTGCGCTTGGCTGCGAGTCTGAGCTTATCCTTCTGGCTTGAGCTTAGGTTCAGACCATACTCGGAATACGTCATTTATTTATGAGCTTATCCTTCTGGCTTGAGCTTAGGTTCAGACCATACTCGGAATACGTCATTTATTTATATCTCGCGAAGGTGGAAGCGCATGGTCAAGTGCTCGCCGCGGAGATCGGTGGGCAGGCCATCCTGATCGGTGATGTGCGTCACCATGGAGTGGATGGTATTCATGGTCACCGGAAGATAGATCAGATTCTTGGGACTCTGGCCGATCTTCATGCCGGGGGAGACGTTGGGGAAAAAGCTATAGATGACGGGCTGCTGCACGCTGTCGACGTAGCTTCCACTGATGATATCGCTATTCACCAGGATGCTATTGACGTTGATGATATTCACGATGCTTTCGCTCTCCAAATATCCATTGGTCTTGGGATCGTAGATATAGGTCTCATCGTTGAATCCTAGGACGGTCCGGATGCTATTAAGGACGTCAAAATTTACTTGGTAGTGCTCTCGTAGGATGAAGACGGCTCTCAGAGTCGCTCGGTTGGCCCGATGATGATGTTGGCGCCTTGGCCATTTTGACGCATACGCCTCTGGATCTCGGCATTAATATCATCGATATCGTAGGATCCGACCTTCAGGGCGATGGAGAACCAGCGCGCGCCATCGTCGGGGGAGTAGAAGACGCGATTCCTCTCGTGGATATTGGGGAAGGAGTAATAGGTCTCCAGGTGGACTAGAGCCATCTGATAGCTGTTGGCGGAGTCCAGGCGGATGAGCTGATGGAATCGCGTAGAGATCTGGCCGCCATGACCAGAGATAACCAGGCAGAATCCACGCTTGGGGGCCGTATTCTTTGCGATCTGCTGAAGCTCGGTCATTTATATATGGCTCACTAGACGACGCTCATCTTGCAGGCATCTGATTCGAATTGGAGGATGCGATCGGAGATGACGGGGCGTAAACTTGGGTATTGGCGGCGACGTTCTGATCGAATCTTACCTTGATATAGACGTCGATCGTCGAGTCCTTGAGGCGCTCGCTCTGCTTGGAGACGTCGAATACGAACAGGGGATGGAGATCGGTGAAGTCGGCGGGGTGATACTTGGATTGCCCACCAGCTTATCCATATTGAAGAATTTCCAGCGGAAATCATCGGCCTCCTTATAGAGCCTGGAGATCTTCTGATTCGTTAAGGAGGCGCGAAGACCACGGTCTGGAAGGCAACGATCACCCATCAGGGTCTATCGGGGCTGCTTCGGGTGGAGAGCCTGGTGAATTCAAGGCTTTCGGGGAAGCCGATCGAATCACACTGCCTTATGCCGAAGCCGATATCTACCTTCACCTTGCTCTCGATGGTCTTATACAGCCGCAGCTTCTGGTCGTCGGAGGGCATCACCTGGGGCGCGGACCAGGAGAGATTGCTGAGGACGATCTTGTCGGGGTCGTTGATATCGGCATTATCCCTGAAGATTGCGTCATTATCCGATGTGCGGAGAGAGTCAGCTCAAGCTTGAATCCGTAGACCAGCTTTTCGTAGTCCTGCGCAAAACAGAAGATATGCTTCAAGTGAATGGTGAAGGAGAAAGATCCCTTACTGGCGGGCTTGGCAATGACGTAGGCCTTCCGCGTGGCAAATCACAGATTCGCGGCGGCGGCGGCGGCGGCGGCGGCGGAGGTATCCTTGACCCATAGCTGGTTGAGGCCTTGGGACTTGAAGAAATCGTCTGGATACGTGACAAGGCCCAGCATGGTGGTGGCGACCCTGGGATCGTTCACGTGCTCGATCGTCTGCCCCGAAAGCTCGAAGGTGATGGATTTGAAGAGGTACATCATTGCATTATTGATGAGGGAGATGAGGTTGGCATCGGCAAAGGCCGACCCATAACCCTTCTGGAGCCTTCCTTCCAGCAAGAGGTAGCTCTTGGAGGGATGGAGAAAAAGAACCTGCGACTCGATGCTGAGGTGGATCTCGGTGCCGATGCTATTCAGCTGCGTCCCGGTAATGGGATGGTATTCGTTGAATTCGTACTCCTGGATGCTTTCGTCGAAGACTAGGTCTTCATGGAGATTCATCATCTCGGCCATTTATTTAGGGGGTATGCACGCGTGCGATGCCTGCACCTGCGATGATATTATGGATATTCCCCTCGTGCTTCGATACGATGACGGCGGCTTTCGGTGGGTGCTAGGGCTTTGGCTTGGGCTTAGGCTTGGAAGGGATCTTGCTCACCAGATGATCCACGACTTTGGTGGTGCCCTTCTCCACTCCCTTGATGGCCGCATTGGTGGCGGCGGTGACAGCTTTCTTTCCCAGGGTCTTAGCGGCGGCATAAGTGAAGACTCGCCCGAGCAGATTCTTCATGGCATCGAATATTCCCCGGCCCCCGACCGCATATTTGCGGCGATATCCGTGCTTCGTGAGTAGCATAGTTTATTTAAGGATATTACGATAAGGCGCTTATATCTGGCATTATCAATATACTTTCCACTCCGGAGGGCGTCGAGGATGGCCACAATCTCATTGTGGACGCCGGAATTCCCAGCCTTGAAAGCCTCGGCGCATAAATCTAAGCGCTCGGTCAGATGCGTCGGGTCTGATGAAAGGAAGAGCATCCGGCTCCCCTTCTTATCCTCACCATAGATATGGGATACGATGGCCTTCCACTTGATGCTGCGGTTGGACTTGGGCGTCTTGGAGAAGGCGCTATTATTCTGGTAGATCGCATAGGTCTTCTTCAGGATATCGCCGTAAGCCTCCAGATCGTCCATTTCGAAATCTTCGGGCCTCTTCATCACTGTAAGCCCCCAGAGCCAAGGGGTCCCCTTATATCGCTGGTCATTGACTAGGAGATCGTCGCCGCCATTCTCCGATCCTAGTCCAAAAGTATGATCTGCCTGATTGGCCATGCTCATCTGAAGATAGTGCTGCGCCCGGGGTCCTAGGATGGTGCCGGGATCCTCTTCGATCGGAAGTGGATCTGCAAAGTCTGGAGAAGGGGGCAAGGTGGGGATTAGGGGTGGGGGCGGCAGATTCTTGATGATCTCCAAGGCATCTTTTTCCTAAGCCTCAATCACGGGCTTGAAGAATCAGCCGAGGTCTCGACTCAGCCCCAGCTTCTCCAAGCGATCCTTCAGCTGACTTGCCTTGATATTCTGCTTCACGTCATGCAGCGACTAGGCCAGAGCGTCGCGCTGCTCCTTGCTCGTGATCTTGATGAAGCTCATTTATGTAGGGATGCCTACGATCATGGCTTTTTCGGATACCGGGAGCATCCGAAAAAGCAGACGACCTCACCACCATTTGCCGTACTTATCGACCCAGAGGATGGCCTCTGAGTGTGAGAGGATTATGGGAGGAAGGTTCTCGAGGAAGATTGGGGGAATGATTTTGGATGCTTTTGGCGATTGAGAGGCGTTTGGAGGGTCGTTCTGGGAAGCGTTTGGCGATTGGCGATTGAGGGGCGTTTGGAAGGGCATTCGGGGAAGCGTTTCGCGATGGAGGGGCCTTCGGGCGATGGAGACGGCAGACGGTGGATCATTAGGGGCAAGTTTTCATGCAGATTGTTCCGGTCTTGCACTCATGCTGGCAGCGCACTTTCGACGATAGGTCGATATGCTTCTTGCACATATCCTTTCCCGGTTGGCAAGGAAGCTGGCATGGATGCCCTCTCATCGTTGGTTGACCGCAGGGAGGCTGGGGCAAAGGACGGGGTTCGGTGCTTTATCTCCCAAAGTGCTGATATCGTCCGGGGCGTGACGCGGAATGAGCCATACCAATTCGCACCTCCAGCACTCTCCATCCTCCATCTCAATCTCTCCATGCTTGCACGGGCATCGGCATTCACCACTCTCCGCTTGGCTTGCAGGCGCTGGGAAATGGAAGATTGGCAGAGATCGCCGCACTTCTTCAACCAAGTAGTCAGAACTTCGGTGCTGACCCGAAAACCGATTTTATTTTTACTTGCTATATCAAACTTTTACAAAATTTTGTTTGAAACTAAGGAGTATCTCACTCATGCATAGCTCTGTCCTTGGCTGAATTTTGGCTTGTCTATTAAGATCCTTTTGGTAATTTGTTCCCTATCAGCTTTTACACGTTTTCGGTAAATGGATTTCCAAATGTTTTGATTTTATCTTCACTGATAAGACATAAGTTGTCGAAATGCGCATATGCAGAAAATAAATTAACAATAATTTCAGCATTTTTGTTATTCAGACCGACTCTCGGATCATCCACTCCGCACCAGCATCGCCCGAGATCCTTGAATTGCTTGAGATAATGCACTTGCGGCAGATATTCCTCCAAAGGATGGTCTGCTCGGCGAATTGGGCCAAGAGAAAATCTTTTATCATAGGATTCATAACATATCCGGGACTACGTAGAATTCATCTAGTTTGGACCGATATCTTCCAGCCTCTCGGGGACTGGTCAGATCGATGGTCACGAATCCGTGGGGCTCCGACCAGCATCGGCGCCAGAGGATCTTGAATTGGTCGAACGATAGATCCGTGCAGAAGTCGCGATGGATATGGTCGAGATTCCGATCGTTCTGGCGGAAAAGGCAGATTAAGTTGGCATTCTCCCGGTTGGGCTGCCGCGGCAGCTTGAAGTACCTCTGGCAGAGGTAGAAGCAATCGACGTTATTGTGGCCGCCGCGCACGTAGTAAACCTTGCACTTATTTTGCCTGCTCAGCATCAAATCGTCGAAGACCATCAGATTCTTATCCGCCGGATCGAGCTCGCGAGGGTCTTTGCACGTCGCCGTCCTGCTCGAAGAAGGAGGCATCGATCCCACCAGGCCCTCGGGGAAGAGTCTCGACGAGATCTACCAGAGGATATTCATCCTGCGGGGCGAGAAGCTCTCGGATGGTCTCTTTGGTCAGACCCTTCTCCAGCGCCGCTCGCAAGAGCTGATAGATGGGCTGGGGAGGAGATTTCCCGAGGACGTAAAGGCGATTGCAGTCCAGCCATCCGGAGCGAAGGAGATTATTCAGCAGCGCGGTCTTGCCGCAGCCCGACTTCCCGACGATCAGACCGCGAATCGATCGCTGGGGAGGAGATAATAATTGCTCCTGGTGGGTACGGGGGCGTCGTAAGAGACATCGTGCACGTCCATTTATATAGATAAAGTATGATCTAATGCGTGAAATGCCGAAAGCCCACCGATAAACTCGGGGTCCGCAAAGTAGTGCCAAGCAACGGGAGGCTGCGAAAAGTCGGAAACTGCGCCGTCTGCGGCTCCCAGAAATCCCAATTTATCGCTACGTCGGGCGCCGGGCTCTGAAATAAGATGCTCAATCGCATGCCCGTGGAATACACTTACCGGGGCATAATTTCACCGGCCCGACATCAAGCTTCATAAGCGTCTGAAGGCAGACGGTACCCCCAAACCCTGGTCCATGCCGATCAATCGCGTGGATAACGCCTCCTATCATCACGATCTCTGCTATGCTCAGCACCAGGATACGACCGCCCGCAATTCCATCTGCGATTAGACCAAGCTCAAGGAGCTGGACGGCATTCAACAGCCCACGGCCCGCGAGCGCATGGATCGAAGTATCGTGAGACCCATCATCGGCACCAAGGCCCGATTTGGGATGGGGATCAAGAAATAAAAAGTGCGCTGGTCCGAAGAGCCGAAGAGCTCCTTAACCCGTCCGTCGCAAGTTTGAGAAGAGGAGCGTGGTGGTGGGCGGGTAGGACGATACCTGGGCCCCCGATCTCGTGGATATGAGCGCCTTCGCCAGCGATAATCGAGGCTATTAATTTTTCTTGAGCATCATCGACGTCTTCACAAAGTATGGCTGGCTGGTGCCGCTCAAGGATAAGAAGGGGATCACGGTACGAGATGCCTTCCGGACCGTCTTTAAGGATCGCACCCCGCAGAAGCTATGGACGGATAAGGGCACGGAATTTTATTATCGGGAGGTGAAGGATGGAGGGTCTGCTCCGGAAGCATGAGATCGATCTCTACTCCACGAAGAATGAGGAGAAATTGATCGTCGTGGAGCGCTGGAATCGCACCATGAAGGAGAGGATGTTCAAATATTCTCGGCCAATAGCATGCGCACCTACCTTCCCATCCTGGAGGATCTGGTGCGGAAGTATAATACCTCCAAGCATCGATCCATCAGGATGACTTCCACTGCCGCCAGCCAGAAGGAGAATCATATGAAGGTCTTCTGGAATCTCTACGGAGATCTTTCGCCCATTTAGCCGCCGCTATTCAAGCCCGGGGATAGGGTCCGGATCGCCAAGAAAAAAAATTTCTTCGAGAAGGGATATACGCTCCGCTGGAAAGAGGAAGTCCTCACAGTCTCGCAAGTTCTGGGCACTCAGCTGCCGACCTATCGCCTCAAGGATTTCCACGGAAAGGAGATCCAGGGATCCTTCTACGAGCCCGAGCTCCAGCGCACCGACCAGGACGTCTATCGCATCGAGGATATCCTGCGGCAGCGATTCAGGGGAGGGACAAAGAAATCATTGTGAAATGGTTGGGCTACCCCAAGTCTTTCCATTCATGGGTCAAGCAATCCGATCAAGGGAGACCAGACATTCTTGATTTACGCATGCTTCAGCTCGACGAAGAGCCTAAATGCGTCAAGATCCGCTTGCAGGCAGTCATAGACGGCTTTGGTGATGGGCTCATTATCACTCTGGGGGAGTGGGAGATTTAGCACGCGATACTTTTGCATATCGATATCCGTGTCTCTCCGGCCGCCATTGGTATTGCTCCAATCCAAATATCCACCTTCGAGTCCAGAATCTTCCTCAGTGCCATGACGTCATTCTTCTTGGCCGTCTTCAGTTGCCACACCTCCTCCTGAAATTTGACGATCTTCTCCTCCAGCTTATCGTCCACGGCCTCGAGCCTCTTCTGGGATTGCTTCACGAATCTCTTCGTCGCGCCATCATTATTCTTCTACGGATACTTGAGATTCTCGATTGAATTCATATCAAGATTCTCGTCGATCTCATCCTTGCCGTCGGCCCCTAGGGTGGGGCCCACGCTTAGACCAAATTTATCGACCATACTTTATCTATAGCAGGGAGAAGACGACGTCCTCGAAGGTCCAGCCTTCTGATAGTCGCTTCGAGACGTAAAGGCAGAGATGGCCTCAGATGACCGATCCGCGGGGCTGCACTTCGTCCATGTTATGGTCGATCGGCAGGCCCAGATATCGTCTCAGCTCGGTCGGTGGCGGCATTCCGTATGAGCCAAAGTAAATTCTCCGGCTGCGGTCTTTGAACCAGCACGTCCAGTGAGTCTTGGGGCCTGCGAGATCATCATGATTCAGGATGCCGCACTCAAGATCTCTGGACTTAGCTGGTAGCCCGTCGCGCATGGAAACGCCTCTAAAGTGGGGGATATGCAAATTCTTTACGGCTCGCTCAAGCTCAAGATTGGTCAGGGTCTTATCCATTTATCTGGGCATCCGCACCCGTCAGAGCCTGCCAAGAGATTAACATGGGCGGCAGGGCGAGATTTTCCCGAGCCTCACGGAACTTGAGACATTCTTGGATGGGATCGGCCACCTCAGTCTTGGGCGATTCGGTAGTGGCCATTAGCGAGGGTGCTGATGCCGTCGGGTAGGATGTGGCGCTTATCGTCTTTGGATGAGAGATTTCTTGCACGTCTCGAGAGCACTGCTGCAAGCTCTCTGTCATATCCCTATATACGTCCACCGTCTGAATATCGCAGATCAAGCTATCCGTATCCGTGTAACAGATGCTGAGCCTGTCGCCATACCGAGGCTTCAGATACTCGTAGACGATGTCAGCCATCAGGGTCTTTGATTAATGAAGGATCGCGAATCCCAGGTATATGGGCTTATCGAAGACCAGCTTGGTGCGATGCAAATGGACGGCAGCCAGATCTTCGCTGAAGACCATCCTGCGCTTGAAGTTGGGCTTGGCCACTAGCTTCCGGGCGACCTTCTCACTATTCACCAGCACGTCCACCCTATTGCAGATATCTTCCAAGGTCTTCCCGAAGACGGAGTTGACGATGAGCTTGAAGAAGTCCTTCTCGAAGGCGGTGGATGCTGCCGCCCTGCAAGCCGTATTCTTCTCCACGTATCCCCTCAACCATGGGCTCTGGGTGAATCGAGGGACGCCATGGATCTTCTTAGGCTTCAGACCCCGGGCAAGATACTTCTTGAGATTCACGTAGTGGACCACGTATTTCTCCTTGTCTTGGAGGTTAGCCACCAGCTACCCTACTCCGTTGATCACCATGGATTCCGGCGCGAGGGGATAGTCGTTGTGGCGATCGTGGAGCTCTCTTGGATATTCGAGATCCACTTCCAAGGTGAATCCTTTCTCATCCTCTTCGCCGAGCGTGTTGAGGGCTGGGACTTCCGAGGGATCGATCCACTGGAAATCTCCGGTGGGCAGGGCCCGACTCATCGCCCATCCGTAGAGATTATTCGCGTCCAGATACATCAGATACTAGTAGTTGCTCAGCTTGCTCAGATCGAAATCTTGCACGTAGGGATTATTCGCCCGAGCATATCTCTCGAGACGCCATGGTCAGACCCCGCGAATCCCCTTCTCAACCATGAGCAGCATATCGGGGTCGGTGAGAAGCTCAAGCTTGTTCTCGCTGACCTTGAGCGCGGCGTCGTAAGCTAACCCTGGCGCTGTGTAGTAGTGCGCCGGATCGAGTCAAAAGTGCTTTATGCAGATCTCGAGGAAATTCTCGAAGACGTCGGTAAACAAGACCACGTCAGTCTCCAGATAAAGGTCGTGGTAATCGCGCATGGTCTTGCATCCAAAGGCCCCCCAGACCCCCTGAGAGTGCGGGTAATCTTCCTCGCTGATATGCTCACCGGTGAGCGTGCTGAAGAAGGCTTCCTTGGGCGGTAACTGGGTCTCCTGTAGCCTCTCGAAGCTATCCATATAGTCCTAGGGGTAAAATCCTTTGCGCAGAAGCAGGTCTAGGTGATGGCTTCTCTGCCCGATCGCTGCAGCGGGAATATCGTACCCTTCATCCATTTCCTTGACCGTGAAGGTGATATCCGCCCCGACGACTTCCTTCACCCTCTGAGAGCAGCCCTGGAGAATCTCGGGCAGCCTGGTGCGCGGGACCCCCTTCTTATGAATTATCAGTCCGTCGAATACGAGCGCCCCACCTCTATCTCCTGCTCGGTCAGGTAATCGAAGGCCGCCATCAGAGCCTTAATTTCCATGGAGCACATGACGTAATTCACGGTCTTGCCCTCGATATTGTAGTGCGTTCCCCTCTTCTCCTTGGATTCGCAGGCGACTTATGCATGTCGGGATTCAGCTTGATCACTTCCTCCATGATCTGCCTCATTCCCCCATAGTAGTCCCGGAGCCATGCTGGTGCGTCGTGTTTGCGCCTGACGATCTTCCCATTGATAATGGCGAGTAGGTAGGTTTTGGCATCGTCAAGGCTGATTCACTCGTCGGCCATCAAGTCCGCGGATGGCCTTTTTCGGTCGCCGATATATGCGTCGAGCCCCGTGCACGCCATGCCACGAAACGATGCCTTTTTCGTGGCAATACCAGATTAGAGTCGGGTGCGCATTCTTCATATCGTATCGATCATATGATCTGCGCATAGGGTATGCCGGATGCGGCGGCTGATATTCTGGAGGCCGATATTCTCGCCCGTCCAATATCTACCGAAGCCATGGCGCTGGTAAAACCTCATCGGGCACTCCCCCAGGGCATTGGTGCGGGCCAAGTAATCTTTCAACCGTCAGCTGAGCATCCTTATCCACCTTCTCCCCCTTGATATATCTACTCCCCAACTCGTAGTCTTCCGTATGCGTCACGATATGCTTCAGCTTTTCCCGGTCGATCAATTCGCGCAAAGTGATGCTCCGCCCATTCTCCCATTCAAAGGGACCAATCTTGAAGAGCCCGGATCCATCGGCTTGGCACCAAATTCCCGCCTCATATTGGTGAAGGCATCGGCCGGCGTGGATTCTACCAGCTTCTGCAGGCTTGCCCCCTTGAACTTGAAGCTATCGATGAAGCGCCCCCAGTGCCTTGATGAAGAGATGGGCATCGTAGCCTGCCAGATTATGAGAGATGACCGGGATGAATTTCGGCGCCTGATAATTCAGATTGCACTCATTGTGCGCGATGGCGATCTTATCTTCCTCCGTCATCACCATGGGCTTCTTGAAATCATTCTGCTGATAGATCTCACGGATATCTTTCGTCAGCCGATCCACGAAGATCTGACAAACGTCCTCTCCTTCTGCATGGTGTATATCACTGGCTCCTTGGCGTAAACCGTCTCATCGAAGCGCTTGATATGGTAGCAGAATCCCGATGGGACGTGCTTCTGGAGGATCTTGGTATGAGGTTCGGACGGCTCGCCCCCTTTTGCTTTCTGGATGGTAGTCTTCATCATGCGCTCCAGCAGCTGCACGATTCTGTCTATGCCAGCCTTTGCCGGTTCGAGCCCCACCTTGGTCGTGAAGTACTCGAAGTCTGCGTAGACAACTAATGGCACCTTTATCGACCGGATGTGATTTTGGAAGCTGACGTAGCTCCCTTCGCTGGGCATTTCTATTTTCACCGCCTTCTACTGACCGCAATATTCCATGTGCTGGTCAAGTTTATCTTGCCGAGTGAAGTGATTCAAGCATCGGCGGCAGAAATAAGCTTCTCCGTCGTGATCGCTCACCTGCGCCGTCAAGAGCCGCGAGAGATTCTTAATCCAAATAAATAAATAAATAAATAAATAAATAAATAAATATCTTTATTTAGAGAGAGTGACTTATTTGGATTACACCAATTTTCAATAAGGCTCTCTTAAAAACAAACATAAGTTAACACATAAATATAAATATATATACAAGACAATATAAACACTACTGTAATATATCAATCTATACAAATAACATATACAATCAATTAGTTAATAGAAAAATATCAGAAATTCAGCAATTTGTAGGCATTTTTGAATTCAAAAACAGTTTCCGAGTTTTTAATTGAATTAGGTTGAGAGTTCCACACTTTAGGTCCACCAAAGGAGAAACTCCTTTTGTATAGTTATGTATTTGGTTTTGGGACAATGAAATTGTCTGAAGATGAAAATCTTGTATTGTATGATTCATTGTCCTGTGCAGAAACAAGTAGATCTGATAAATATTTTGGAGCTAATTTCTATTTTGATTTATACACCAATAATGCCTTGTGGTAAAGCATTCTTTTCGTTATTGGAATAATTCCACATTCCTCAAATAGTTCGCTAGAAGGTTTTGTAAAATCGTGTTCATCTAGAATAATTCTTGCAGCCTTTTTTGTAATTTTAGTAAGCTGTCAATTAGATATTTAACACAGTCACCCCAAACTCAACAACAATAATCAAAACGGGGAAGAATATACGCATTATAAAAAAGAACTCTCGTCTTGTGGTTCAAGTATTTCTTGATTCTTCTGAGTAATGCGAAAGACGAATTGACCCTTTATATGTTCTGTCCATGAAAGACTTGCATCAATGAAAACACCAAGTACCTTTTCCGGCAGTAGTGCCGCGTGTCATCGTTAGCCACTAGCATAAGATCCACTTGCTTTGCCCCGGCATCAAAATTTTCGGATATCCTCATAGGGTAGGTCCCTCCCTCCTTCCCCATATCGAATCCATATATGTTGACCTTGATCCCCTTATTGAGCTTCTCGAACCTACCTATTTCCCGAAGTGAGGCCGGGAAGTCGATGCCGTCGAATCTGAGCTGGTCCTCCCACTTTTCGTACTGCTTGACACGGGTAGCACTGTTCTGGTGCACCTCCTCGTGATGGAGGGCCGAGAGGATCGCCCATTTGAAGCACTGCTGATCCTCATTTTGCACGTTGATTATTGCCTTCTTGGCCGCGAGCTTCTTGGGAAGTGGGATATATGAGCTTCCCTTGAGGGGCTTGTACTCATTCAGCTGAATCTCCAGCTTCTCGACGCGCCCAAAGGTCCATCCGCTCTCCCAGCCTGGAAAGTCGCCATGTTCTCAATGACCTTATCCTCCATCCGCGCTATCACTTCGTCCAAATCTGCCGACTGCCGACGGTGATTACAATCAAGGCCGATCGGAATTCTGGGTTGGCGTAGATATTCTCGCCGGTCGCCGGGCTAATCTTCACCATCTCCATGTGGAGGATTATTTCCGCCTTCAACCCTTTCTTTTCCGCCAGCCCCTCCGAAATCGTGCTTCGAATTTTCCCCCAGCTTAGCCTGATGAAAGTCTCCACGTCCTGCTGCGTCTTGGGCTTGATGATCACCGTGCCAAATACCCCAATTTCAATTATTCTGGGTAAATGTCATAGCATGTTTCTCTTTTGTACCAAAGGTAAATCTCATCACGAGAAAGTCACGTACCTATGTTTTAACAGCCCAGGTTAAAGTTTGGGGGCAGAGGTCAATGTCATAACATCATCACCCGATAGCTCTCATCTCACGTATCAAGTGCCTATCTCTAAAAACCCAAAACAGAAGATTAAAGCTCTCATTATAAGGAAGTCACATATCAAGTACCTAAAAGTGTGACTTCACCGGCAAATTACCCGAGGGCAAACTTCAAGGTAATAGCATCCTCCTCCCCGAATCACAAGGAAGTCACCCACTAATTAAGTATCAGGTAGCCATCTCTAAAACTGTGACTTTGATGACCCAGTGTAGTCTTTTTTTTAATTGCATAGGGCCAAGATTAACTAAGGCATCCTCTTCCGCACCAAAAAATACCCACATTCAGAGTGAATACCCTAGCACTCGATGCCTAGGTTCTACAAGCTCATTTCTATCTGACGCCAACGAATGGGTCATGAGTACCTGTCTAACAAACTGCTCTCATTAGGTTATGTTCAGCCGTTTTTAATACCCACGAGACCGATACGGAGTGCAAATCTCACATATTAGATTGGACGTTTTCCAATAGATTTCGGTGCTCATTACCGGATTGACTTACATGTTCACTGACTTTGACCACTAACTGGATTGTACACTTGTAG
Source organism: Modiolus philippinarum (assembly GCA_002080025.1). Lineage (NCBI taxonomy): Eukaryota > Metazoa > Mollusca > Bivalvia > Mytilida > Modiolidae > Modiolus > Modiolus philippinarum. The sequence goes on along the minus strand of MJUU01043392.1, from coordinate 5,216 downwards.
TGTAAAGGGTTCCGTCATTGAGCACAGCATGCTTACCCTTCCAGAGCAGCGATGATGCTCCCTGAATATGCAGGGAGTTCACACTACTAGTGTTTGTGTGTTGCCTGTGTATTTTTTGTGTTTTAACCGGTGTAGTTGTCGTGTCCTTTTTCTTTCTCTGTTGTACCCTTTTCTTGCCATGTTTTTTATTTTCGAGTCTTTTGACTATCCCTTCTGTTTGTTGCTTTGGTAATTGTTTTCCGTTCTTCATAACAATAGCTCTACGGACCTTACATAAATCATGTCTACTTCAATTCGCTGCAGTTGTTTCAGAAGAGGTAGTCAAAATGTGTTTTCCAACAGGTCCAATGTTAAACTATGTTCGACCCTTGCGGCCATGTTTTTTGGCGGCTCGGAGAAAATCACCAACTTCCATACGCCATTCCTGTGAAGTTTGCTTCAATTCGCTTCAGTCGTTTCAGAAGAGATAGTCAAAGCTTGCTTTTCTCACAGGGTCCAATGTTAAACTATGTTCAGCCCTGGAGGCCATGTTTTTTGGCGGATCAGAACAATGTCGGAAATTTATGTGAAAGACTTTCCATATATCATTCCTGTAAAGTTTGGGTTAATTTGGTCACTACAGCAGTTTCATAAGAGATAGCTAAAAAGTGAAAAGTTTACAGACGGACGGCCTTTAAGGGCAAGTGAATTAAAAATTTAACATGTTCGCTGGACCATGCAATTGAGGTCGAGGTCACACGATTTTGCGTCCGTAGGGTAGCACTCAATTAGACAAGATTGCTACACGTAGCTATGTCCCCCGCCGCCACAGTAAAGTCGATAAAGTCCCATAACTCAAGTAAAATTTTGCGAATCAAAATGGCGGCAAGATATGATCAACTGCATTAGGTGGCAAACAGCTAAGCAAAATCCCTTATTTGGATTTTGAGGAGATGTGTCGACAAAGTCTTCCTATGTTGTAGTATGCATTAAGTCGATAAAGTCCCATAACTCCCGTAAAATTTGTCCAATCGAAATGGCAGCATAATATGATCAAGTACATTTGGTGGCAAATGTTCAAAGTAAATTTCAGCAAAATCCGTTCAGTGGTTTCCGAGGAGTTGCGCCCACAAATTGTTCCTAAGCTGTAGCACGCATTAAGTGGATAAAGTCCCTAACTCCTGTAAAATTTGACCAATCAAAATGGCGATGCGATATGATCTTGTACATATGGTGACTAACAATCCTGTAAAATTATCATAAATTCGGACTAGCAGTTTCTGAGGAGTTGCGTCCACAAGATTTGCCATTGTATAACAATGTGGAAATAATCAAA
>MJUU01043391.1:0-43158 GCA_002080025.1 Modiolus philippinarum | reverse complement strand
AGTATGCTCCTTCAAATTTTTACATTTTGGGGTTTCTGACCCATGACTTTTAAGTGATAATGCAAACAAACTCAGACCAAGTTCAATTTCTGTTTGAGAGCTTGAAGTGGTTCTAGTGTTATGCCCCTTGAAACTTTGAAAACTTTTGCAAATTTTGAGGTTTCCGACCAAAAACGTCTAAACGATAGGCAGACAGTAAGTTATTTTTTCTCGAAACTCACGCAAAATTAGATTTTGGTTTCAGAGGTTCCACTGGTTCTGAAGTGATGCCATTTAAAAATTTCTTAATTTAGTCCTTTCCAGATTAACAAAAATATTTAACGTCTTCCGAATTGCTAATAAAAGTTGCGTATCTCTGATTTGTCCAGGTTTAATTTTTGATTCAGCGGAGAGAGTGGTATTTTGGTAAAACACCTTGAAATTTGCCCGAAAAAAAGCGGGGGGGGGGGGCTTCCTTACTAATTTCTTTATTTAATTTTGCTCATAGTTTCACACTAGACTACCTTTATATTAAGAAATGAAAAATACTGTGATTTGTTGGAATTATGCATGGTCAGAAGTAATAACTTCTCGTGTAGCACGTTTATAGTAGTATTCATCACTTGAGAGACACTTTCTGAGGTGGCGATTTTACTTTGTCCTTTAGTCACATCACTCATAAAACATCCCACAACTCATAACCTGGTAACATCACTCATAACGATTCAAAAAAATCTATAAATTCATATAAAATATCATCTTTTTTAGTGTCAAAGAAACATATCAAGGCAAAAGTCTAAATATTATATTTGGACGTTTAACAATATATGTATAAGATATTGCTGATTTTGAGAAAAAGACAAATTTCGGACGGTTTGTCAATAATTTGACAAGTTCAACCCCACAAAAACAGTAATTCAGCAATTAATACGTTACCGTTTAATAAGATTTTTGTATGTGTATCATCCTTGACTTAATAGCATCGAACTACACTCTCCGATTTTTAAAAACAAATTTCTTTACGGGTAATATGATGATAAATGTTGGTACTAGCATTTCGAAGCGGTGACCTCGATAACATCACTCATAACAGGATATTATCATCACGATTTTTCTTTCATAACAAAATGTTATGAGTTGTGAGATTGGTGCCCGTGATGCAGAAAAAAGTAAATTTGTGTATTTAAAACTGTTAAATTGAAATGTTATTGATCTGTGGTGTACATGTTTATTTGGTTTTCCTATATTACATTGTAATCTCATCATGCTCATCAAATGGGTTATTAAAAGGTTGGTGATGGTCATGTCACTCACGTTAACTTTTACCCAAAAAATAATGGGTACCGCAAACCATAGCATGATACAAATATGGCACATAATTAAAATCAGTCGGAAGAAAAATTAAAAAAAAAGGTAATCTAAAGCCACTTATGTGAAAACTCAGTATTTAAACATCTTTCTGAAATGGGTGGCCAAAGAACCAGAAATAAAAACATAAAGTTTTCGCTTTGCCAAGGAATCTCAAACTAACATTTTATAATAGGCTTTCCACTAGATCTAAAGTTAAGTTGAAAATGTAGACGACCATGCCATCGCCATACTAACAAATGACCATAACATTTTCCAATCATATTAAAATGAAATAAAATTTAAGTTATATTTGTACTGTGTTCATAAAAAGAACATTCTTTTATTTTGTTATACAACATAAATATTTTCTGTTGTGCTTACTTTACCCACTGTATATTTTAGACATTTTCAAAGGTTGGCGATGGTCATATCACTCACCTTTAATTCTGCCTTTTAAAGAAAATGTGTACATAAAGAGGGCATTCTTTATTTCTGTTTCAGAACATAAATATTTTCTGATGTGCTTAGTTTACCCACTATATTTTATAGACATTTTTAAAGGTTGGCAATGGTCATATCACTCACCTTTAAGTCTGCTTTTTGAAAAAAGTGTACTTAAAGAAGACATTCTTTAATTCAATGTTTTCTGTTGTGCTTACTTTACCCACTGTATATTTTAGGCATTTTCAAAGGTTGGCGATGGTCATATCACTCACCCTTAAGTATGCCTTTTGAAAAAAAAATAAATTGAATTTGTACAATGACAAATCATTTCATGAACCCAGCTTCTGATGTGCTAATGAGTGCAAAAAGAGTGCATCTTAGGTTATTGCTTTCTTCAATATATGTGAAAAGTGCCACAATTTATATTTCGAGATAACCTTTGCAAGATTAAAGTGTAGAATTGTTATCTTTTGGATAAAAATCATGAGAAATCAGATCAATTTACATTGTACCCGACTGCCTTGCTCCCTTTAAACAACTTGGAAAGCAGTCACTGGAAGTTTGACCTGTATATCAGTTTTTTGAGATTTTAGATGTAGTAAAATTTTATCAAGTCTCTTTTTTCACAACCCTTCTGGTAAAAGTTCAATTAATGTTTTTTTTTTTTTTTTTTTTTTTTTTCTTTTACATGTGAATAAAAAGAATTTTTTTTAACAAATTAACAGGTTCCATTACATAATTAATAGCAAAATTCCATGATGACAATAAATAATTCTTGCTTGTATAAACTTGTTTTCTGTTTTTCATGATATTCAAGATCATGGTCTGCATTCAATAATTTATCACTTTGTATAACAGTTATTATAAAAAAAATTTCCAGAACTTCAAAGTAAGGGACAAACGGATGGGGATGGGATTTTCACCTGAAGCAAACAATTTTTAGCCAAATAATGTCGATAGTTATTTGTTTTATATATGAATCTCGAAAATCATTTGATTTCAAATAATTTCTGTCATACTGTCATTTATTTTACTTAAAAGAACCATGAAAGCAGATGCCTGTAACAAAAGGGGCATTTAAATATACATCCTTGCTGTAACTGACAGGAATATTTACTGTTGGGAATACCGACATGAAGGGATTGGGAACCAGTTAATGTCCATATACTGGGATCAGTCTAAAAGTCTAAATGAGGGGTGTACAGACAACACATGGCCATGAACTTTTATGATTTGTAATGTACATGGCGCCAGTCCAAGTGATGTATACACAGTGAACAACTTCAAATTAAGTATATATCATATTTACTACCCCATACGACTTTGGTTAGATATAGAAGTATTGATTGATTTTATAAAGCGAGATTTTAGATATCAAAAATTATAAGATAAGTTCATATGGTACAATAATTTCACAGAAAATATTTTAATTTAAAAGATGGGGGACCCTTTTATGGGATGCCGGGATTGGAAGTTTTTAAGCTCGGGAATAAATAAGCCCTTTCAATAATATATAGATTTCTATAATTTAAGACCAGGAAGTAAATGCAGCAGGAATCGGGATTTTATCACCTTTTTGTAAGAGTACTTTGCCCGCAATGTTATGCTTGTTGACGACCCCGCATCCATTACAAAATGGATACATGGATGTAGCATTGTTCAGCATTAAGTCAAAGTGGTACTAGGGGCCGTCTTGAACTTACTATGGGGTAGGAGTGTTTGCTCTTTGTTTAGGGCCTCATGGTGACTTCAAGATGAAGAACAACCATTAAAGCATTGTTCGATTTGCTCTTTCTTGCCATGTATTCATAGGGATTTTGTCCCATGTACATTTTCTCCATATCCTTTTATTTCATTTGTAGTTCAGGATTTAGCAAAAATAAAGTCGAGATTCCAGGATGAGATCCCCTTCAACCCCCCGGTTCAACCCCCTCAAAGATGGTCACTTCTCAAGTTTATATCAAGGTTTTAAAATTGATATTTTTATTTAGAACATTGATTATATTATCATTTTACAAGAAAAATAATAAGGTCAGTCAAAGCCCTGAAATTTTGGCATGAACCCCATGTTCTCTAGTGTTTTCATTCACTTTGCCTTAATTAAAACACATTTCAATTCCAAGAATATTCAGAATTTTATCAAATTTTGTCAAAAGTCCATTTAAGATGAACATGATAATTTTTTAACTAATAGATTCAGATTGCTGCGGGAGTCTGCAACAATTAGAAATGTGTTATAGATACATGTAAAATAAATCTTATTAAATTTGTTGTTTGTAGTAAATGGACTTGTAGCAAGTCTACATGGTGGATAAAATAATTAAGTTCTTAGAGTTGGAGACAATTTCAAAAACCTGAAGAGTGACCATTCTTAAGTCAGTTAATAAGGAGCAAAATAGACATGTTTTAAAAGTCATCAGATTGTTCATCATCTGTCAGATCTTCTTCATTTAAATTAAATTCAGCAATAGCAATATCATTACACATGGATTTGCACATATAATAGTACCACTTGTATGCGAGGTATGTTTTTGGATGCACTCCATCATACAAATCTTTATATTGATAAATAGTTTTTCTAATTTCTCTTTTATTATTAACCCCTCTCCTCAATATTTTTGTTTTGAGTAGATCCCTATCCCATCTTACTGATGTTAACCCTGCACTTTCATTCATTTCTACAATTTTTTCATTTACGAACCGAATATCTTTTTCCAGATTTTTTTGCTGTGTTTGTACATCACATAGAGAAAAATTAGGTTTTTCAGGATAATTATCTTTCATTTTATATTTAGAATATCTGAAAAGTGAAACAGAGGGAATACAAATTAAGGTTAAAGCGTAATTTTTTGGAGATATTCTTGCTGAATAGCATTGAGTTCATCTATTATACTTTTAACATTGTCAGGGTCATGAGTATAGCTAATTTCAACCCCTTCTGCATGGTGAATTTTTGTAGTTAGATTGCAAATTCCTGCAGCCAAAGCTATTCTTATATTATTTACATTATTATTACCCATTTCAATAAAATTAACTTCCTCTTTAATTGCATTTTTAATAGTTTTTATACTCCCCCCTGGTATTATGATCATGTGCAGGTGCCATAATCCTTGAAAAGGATTATGGGAGTGCAAGTAGCTAGGCAACTTTGCACCTCTTGAGGCTGTTGCAAAAATGAAATGTCCTGACATGATCTGAAAAAAAGGTTAAAAAAAAATCTCATTTAACTTTATAATGTAATTATTTTCTTTTTTCTTATTAAAAAAATCATCAAGTGCAAAACAATAAACTAACTCCAAATTTTAACTCACCAATAACAATGTCATTGTGCATAATGCTAAGATATTTGTTTGATTGGATATATAATGTACATGTTCTAGATGATGAATATGTTATACATGAGTACATTTAAGGGGTTATACTCATATTTTGGCTTGAATTGATTTTGAAAATTAAGATTTAGAAATTTATTGTTCCAATATCAGTAAATTGCCCAACACTGTAAAAGACTAGCAATTATAGGGAATTTTTTTAGCAAATATCATGAACATGTAAGCTTTTTGGATGAATTTTAATTAAAAACAAATATTTTCAATCATTGGATTTAAAAAAAATAAATTCCAATAAATTCCAATTTCTGTAAATTATCAGAAACTTTCAAATAAAGCAGTTTTGGGGAATATGAAGAAAGTTTTAGACATTATTGGATCATAGTTGGTTTGAAAACAATAATTCATTAATTTTTGTTTGCAATTGTAAAGTTCTTGTAATGGGCAATGGAAGAATTATATAAGAATAATTGTTTGTTTTTAGGCTGTCAGCAAGGCTTGGTTGACGATTGTCATATCACTCACCAGCAATGGAAGGTTATTGTAAAGTGGTAAAAATATTTCGTTGTATGAAGAAAATTGTTATCAGGCTGTCTCGCTTGGTCTTAGTTGGCACTTGCTATGGAATGTTTCAGTGAATAGAATTATACCCCAGTTTGTTCATGGATAAAAGGCTGTTACTGTTTGGTTGGCGATTGTCATATCACTCACCAGCAATGGATCATTCTCACGAAGAGAATTGTACACAATATTTGATCTTAAGTTGATAAAAGGCTGTAATTTTATTGTTGGCAATTGTAACTGCATGGGAATTGGTAGTTGAATGGTGTAGTGAATAAAAAATATCCGAATATTTGTCTGTTGTTGGATTAAAAAAATATCAGTGCTTGGTTGGCGATTGTCATATCACTCACCAGCAATTGAAGTTTATCACAAAGAAAGTATGGAAAAAAATTTGATTATATTTAGATAAAAATTAAAAAGCTGTCAATGAATGGATGGCAGTTGTAACTGGTAATGTGCAATGTAAGAGTTTTACCCCAATATTTGTTTGTTGTTTAATGTTAAGTAAAAGTCTGTCATTGCTTGGTTGGCGATTGTCATATCACTCACCAGCAATTGAAGTTTATCACAAAGAAAGTATGGAAAAAAATTTGATTATATTTCGATAAAATTAAAAAGCTGTCAATGAATGGATGGCAGTTGTAACTGGTAATGTGCAATGTAAGAGTTTTACCCCAATATTTGTTTGTTGTTTAATGTTAAGTAAAAGTCTGTCATTGCTTGGTTGGCGATTGTCATATCACTCACCAGCAATAGAAGGTTATTGTGAAGAGAGTTGTCAAAATATTTGGTTGTGTAAAGAAAATAGTTATCATTAGTTAAAAGGCTGTCACTGATTGGGTGGCACTTGCTATGGAATGTTTCAGTGAATAGAATTTATACCCCTGTTTGTTCTTGGATAAAACACTGTCAGCAATGCTTGGTTGGCGATTGTCATATCGCTCACCAGCAAAAGATCATTCTCATGAAGAAAATTGTACAAAATATTTGTATTTAATTTGATAAAAGGCTGTAATTTTAATGTTGGCAATTGTAGCTGGCAATTGGTAGTTGAATGTTGTAGTGAATAGAAAATATACAAATATTTGTCTGTTGTTGGATTAAAAAGATATCAGTGCTTGGTTGGCGATTGTCATATCACTCACCAGCAATTGAAGTTTATCATAAAGGAAGTGTGGAAAAAATTGATTATATTTAGATAAAAATTTAAAAGCTGTCAATGAATGGGTGGCAGTTGTAACTGGCAATGGGCAATGTAAGAGTTTTACCCCAATATTTGTTTGTTGTTAAGTAAAAGTCTGTCATTGCTTGGTTGGCGATTGTCATATCACTCACCAGCAATAGAAGTTACGTTATTGTGAAGAAACTTGTAAATGTGGCAATTGTAACTGGCAATGGGCAAAGTAAGAGTTTCACCCCAATATTTGTTTGTTCAATAGAAAGCTGTCATTGCTTAGTTGCTGATTGTCATATCATTCACCAGCAATGGCATCTTTTAAGGGACCGACCATTTCATCTGAAAGGGGGGGGGGGTTATGGTTTTAGTCTGGACAGAAAATTTGTTTTGCACTTTGGGCGAAACAATTAATTTTTTTTTCACATCGATCAACAAAATATTTTTTTTTCAAAACTAACATTATTTTTTGGGGCAGAAAGCCTCCGTCAGAAATTTTTTTTCATCATTATGGCAGCCTAAATATTTTTTTTCACATAAAATCGGCTCCAGATTATTTTCTTAGAAAAAAACCATAGTCCCCCCCTTTCAAGTTAAATGGTCGGTCCCTAAGTGAAGAAAGTTGTTTATTGGATCAAAGGCTGTCACATCTGGTTTGAAGCTTGTCACTGGCAATATTCAATGGAATGTTTTATTGAACAGAATGAAACCCCGTTCGTTCTTGGATAAAAGGCTAGCACTGCTGTAGTTATCAATTGTAATTGGCAATGGGCGATGGAAGAATTATAGCACAATATTAGTTTGTTGTTGTATAGAAAGCTGCCAGTAGCTGCATGGTTGGCGATTGTCATATCACTCACCAGCAATGGATGGTTTGTTGAGAAGAAAGTATAATTGGGTAAAAGGCTTTCACTGCTTGGTTGGCAATTGTATCTGGCAATTGGAAATGGAAATGTTCAATGGAATGTTTTATTGAACAGAATTAAACCCCATTCGTTCTTGGATAAAAGGCTAGCACTGTTGTAGTTCGCAATTGCAATTGGCAATGAGCAATGAGCAATGGAAGAATTATAGCACAATATTAGTTTGTTGTCGTATAGAAAGCTGTCAGTAGCTGCATGGTTGGCGATTGTCATATCACTCACCAGCAATGGATGGTTTGTTGAGAAGAAAGTATAATTAGGTAAAAGGCTTTCACTGCTTGGTTGGCACTTGTATCTGGCAATTGGAAATGGAAATGTTTCAGTGAATAGAGTTATATCCCTGTTTCTTTTTGGATAAAATGCTGTCATTGATTGGCTGGCAATTGTACAATTTGTAAATGGCAATGGGCAAAGGAAGAATTATAGCACAATATTAGTTTGTTGTTGTATTAAAGAAAGCTGTCAGCAATGCTTCTTTATATAGCTATTGTCATAATGGAAGGTTTTTGTGAAGAAAGTTAATTTGTTCTTTTATTGGGTAAAACTAAAAGGATGTCACTGTTTCATTGCTTGGTTGGCACTTGTTACTTGTTACTTGTACTGATAAATTCCTCCTATCTCAGGAGCACTCCCATTAAAATGAGATTTTAGGCTATACTAAAAATATATACATTTTTACAACTGTCCAGTCATACCTTCACCCATGGGATATATATTACATCAATATATATCTTCACCTTATATCTTCACTTGTATCTAGCGCTGGGCAATGGAATGTTTCAATGAATAGATTCATAGACAAAAGAATACTGATCAGTAAAAAGGAGAAAAGGGGGAATTCCAAAGTCAGAAATCAAAAATTTATATCTAATGATAGAATAAGTTAATTACCCCAGTTTGTTCTTAGATAAAAAAACTGTCATTGCTTGGTTGGCGATTGTCATATCACTCACCAGCAATGGATGGTTCTCATGAAGAAAGTTGTGTACATGATATTTGATGTTTATTGGATAAAAGGGTGTAATTTTCTTGTTGGCAATTTAAACTTGTGCATATCACTCAACAATGATGAAATATATATTTACATTATGTGCATTGTCAGATTTTGAAAAGTAGCATGCATTATTATATAAATTGAAATTTCTCAGTAAAATCAAAGTGATAATTAACTGTGAAATTATTTTCCATAATTTCACTTTAGGAAGTTACGTCACAATAGACGTCCTCAATGACGTCCTTGTTAAGGAAATGTCTCAGCAGACTAACATCGAAAACGTAGTTCGTGCAATAAATCTTAAAATAAACCACTATATATTAGAGAAGATTTTGTATAATAAAATTATTAATATCTATATTTATCAATAATTATAATTCCAGATAATCTGATTATTGAAAATATTCAACACATGATTGAAAAAAGCCGTAATTCACTCATGCCCGCATTCGTTAATTACTTTGTTATTCAATCTTTCATTGAAAATTTTGTGATAATCAGAATCTCAAATTAGTTATAGTAAAAATGTCATATCTAAAAAACTGGCATATCAGGCTGAGCTTTTCAATCACTTCGTGTCTGTTGTCCTTTGGCCAATCCTGCAAATACATTTCTTAAAAAATCTCCTCTGAAACTATTAGGCCCAATGGTGTTTACGAAAAGTTGTTTTTCAAGTTTGTAATCACATCTTAGATGTCCCAAGCATTAAACATACACATTTAGTTATCTCCTTAGAAGCTAATGAGCCGATTGGAACCAAACTTGAAACTTACGTGGTCCTTTGAAACTTCTAAGCCAATTACATTCAAACTTGGTCACAATAGTCTTTAGGTTGTCTGCTACAAAAGATTGTTTTCCATGGTCATTTCATACTTTATCTAAGAAGTCTACTAACAGGAAGCATTGTTTTAACATCAGATCTTTGAATTATTTGGAGATCTTCTTCTCTGAAACTATTGAGCCAATTGGAAACAAACTTGGCCAAAGTAGGCCTTTAGGTTTTTCCTACACACTACCGGGGTAAGTAGTTCAACACTGGAACCTATTGAAACACTTTTTTTGAAAATGCAGGATTTCTTGTCACAGTAGAGAGTGATGTCACAAAATCTGTCGAAAGTAAACAACTTGCGCATTGAAATGACAAATTCTCGGCTACTCAGAAAAAATCTATATAATGGAAAGCATAATTAATCGATCATCAAGAATATCAATAAAAATGTCACTTGTGTTGATCAACACAGTGAATTAAACTCGTTGCAGAACAAGTTCTTCAAGTTGTTTCGTGCTGCGTAGTCTGGCACTCGTGACATTTTTATTGATATTCATGACTGTCGATTAGTACTTATACTATAAATATTATTATTCCTCTGTGATGTGTGCATGAATATTATCAATATGAAGCAAGTTAGCTCTAAATACTGTTTCAGAATTCAAGAAAGAAAAAGTTTCCATTGTTGTTGAGGATAGAGTAGATATTCTGTTAATTTCTGTTAATCTTGTACGTGTTGTTGGAGTGTCAACAACATGGCATATCCTATCCTCGTTTACCATTACAGAAGGATGCCATGCAAAATCAGGGTATTTCTTATTGCCTCCAGCTGTCTTTGCCCTAGGTAAAGCAACAAAGAGTGCTCCAGGGTTTTGGGATTCAAACTGTTTAGTGCCAGGATGAATTACTACATATCTAGAAGCCTCTCCATCACCTATAGTCATACCTTGACATTTGTGAATTGTTGTGCCCCATCCCAGTCTTAGAGGTATTTGCTTCCTTTTGCATGAGTGACATGCACAATCTAATTTTCTTTCTATTGGTGTGATAGGAAACATTTTTGGATGATCTTTTAAAAATGGAGGTCCAATGTATTTCTCAAATTCAACAACAACAACAGTTGGCAAACCATCACTTGGAAATATTCCAGGGGGATAAACAATATCTATTACATTTCCAACTGCACCATTAAATAAACCAAATTCAATACAAAGGTTTGAGGTTAACATTACTTTTGCACTTTTGCACAGAAACAGTGTTTGTAAAACCCCCTGCTTTATCACTTGTGGCACTTTTGCTGTGTGGGCCTTCATTGTGTGCATTTATTTTTGCAATTGGAAAAAAATTATTAGCCTCAAGTAGTTTTGCTTTATTATGATTCCATTCATGATAATGGTTAGGAAATACAAAAAGTGCTTTTTTGTTCATTTTCTCTGTTAATATTTTCCCATATGATTTTTTGTAAATTATCCCATTGAAACTGTTGTAGCCATACAGCTTGTTGTGGAGATATTTTATAACTCCTTAGAGCAGACAGAACATTTTTAAATTCAATTTCACTATCATCTTGTCTGACAACAGTTGATAGTGTGACTGCGTTGTTAAAATTTTCCCATACAAGCTGACCATGCAGTGCAGCTGGAGTTTTAGATGAGTTTTTGTAAACAGGGCAGTCTGAAACAGGAGGAAGTTGTACATCGTCTCCTAAGAAAACCACTACGGGAAGCCCACCCCAAGATGAAGATGAATTCTTGCCACCCTTTTCAGCACTTCTGCACATGAATTCCATCCACCCTAATGTGGTACATCCAATCATAGATCTTTCATCAACAAGTAAAACATGTAAACCTTCACAGTTTTTTTGTAAAATATCACCACTGAGCCCATCCGGGGATTTAAGTTCTTTTGATTTTGTGTTTGTAGGAACTTTAAGAAAACTATGTAGTGTTACACCAGATATTAGATTGGCACTATTGCCAGTAGGACACAGAACTTGTATAGATTTGTTAGATTTGAATAAAATTTTAACACTTTTAACAATACATTTTATTAAGTATGATTTACCACAGCCAGCAGAGCCTGCTATTATAAGTCTTAAAGGTTGATATTCATCAGATTTATTGAGATATTGATAAAGAGTATGCATTACAATGTTGAAAGCAAACATTTGGTCTTTATTTAATGTTTCTATTGACACCTGTGGTATTTCCAAAGAAAATTCATTATTAGAGCTGTCTTTTTGATTAATATTTTCCAAAAATGTTTTTCCAAGACCTTCTGGATAAATGTAATCTGTTTTGGACCAGTCATAATCATGGCCGCCATTATCAAATTGAAAATCATTTTCATTATTTTCAAAAGCAGATTCGTTCTTACAAGCTGAAGCCTCTATCAGGCTCTTGAGAATTAGTGTCAAGAATGTCTTGTTCCTCATCTGGTTCTGCAACATTTTTGTTTGCTGTGTTGGACTTGGCACTTTCAATATCTGCTTTGATAAAATTTGGACATTCAGTAGAATTAACAAAGTACATCATTTTTTCAGACCATGTGCATGTATCATCTTTGATATCTGCAAGTTTTCTCCAGTTGGGCCAATGCAAAAGTAAAATAGATTTACTGTATTCCTCAGTTAGAGGCCAAACAGCACGCAGGTTACCACCAGAACTAACGGGGACTTTTCCAGACTTACAAATAAAATTGTACCAGGAATTTGTATCATTTTCAGGCCTAGACATGTATTGGTCAAGAGATGTTTGCTTTGTAAAAGTTTTACCTGATTTTTCGAGCACTCTTGCTCCAGATAGACTTACATTTTGAAAAGAATGGGAACATCTATATAAAGGTAGGGAAGAAAGTTCATATGAAACTTCAACAGCTGAGACGTCTCTTTTTACAGTTTCCATTAGTAATTTTGTACATAAAGATTTGGCTGTAGCACCTGTATCAGCGTCAGCTTTATTAAACATGTCACTAAATAAATCACTAACTGCTCCTGTAGAAGCATTCCCTTTACAACAATATCCTGTTATATATTTTTCGGTTGCGATAATTTCATCAACAGAAGGGTTTTCGGGTCGCTTTTAGATAGAATGAGAGAAATGTCTCCATTTGCTCTCCAACCTTGTGTGTTGAATTGGGAGTGTTGTACAAGAAATGGATGGTCCCTTTCCATTTCCAATCTCATGGAGCCATTTCTATCATTTACTATTGCTGGGATTTGTCTTAAAGGTTTCCTGGATTTGAAGATGTCCCAAATTTCATTCTACATTCTTTTTCTTTAGATGTTAATAATCCGAACAGCGATGTAGATTAAATTTATTACAAAGAAGTAAATGGTCTTCTAAAATAGATGCTTGAGTGGAACAAACATCCATTAACAATTTGTGCAAGGGATTTTTATCATCAGGTGGGACAGGGGCATTACCTTCAGGTGGAGGCCATAAATCAATATTCGGTGACCCATCTTGTTTTTTACCTGCGGGGTGGGATGAGGTCAGTTTCAAATATTTTTTAGCCCAGTCTGACAGTGCTTTTGCACATTCATCTGTGGATAGCCTTTCACTGAATATTTCATGTAACAAATTGTGTGGTTCCCTGTCAAAGCGCCAACATAGCCCATGCCAGTGAATCATGCCACGTAATTTTGCAAACTCTTGTCTGTACCAACAAGTATCGACTGCAAACACTGGTCCCATCACATTTTTAAAATAACTTTGTGTTCTTTTATCGAAATAATGGGCCACGACATGTGTATTTTGTTGTAAGGCTTGAAACATAACATTTTTATCTTCTAAATTTGCAGATTCGCCAGTTGTTTTCTCTATGTACAGATGCAAAAGTCGTTTGAGGGGTTTGAAATAAAATTCTGCACAACTGCCAGTTACAAAATAAGATGGTAACCCTTTGCCTTCATTAATTTGAAACTGGGTCAAAGCACGAAGTTCCTTCGATCGTTGACTCCAGTACTGAGATGACCCTCGCAGAGATGCACCAAAATACAAAATCTTTTCAACAATGGATGTGTCTCCATTACTTATTTTTTCTTTAAGTTCTTCGATACATATTGTACAACAAATTTGAAAATTTGGTGACGGGCAAATCGACCGTCTTTATACAAAAGTAAATGACACGCCCAGTCTGCCATAGATGAGCATGTCCTTGGTCTATTAACATGAAAGTCAGCAGACCCATAAGGAAAAAGAGTAGGGAATGACATAGTGAAAAAATATTTAGTAGCAAATTCTGATATAGGAGTGCTATCTCTAGTAGGCCAAGGAATTATTATCTCACCCTTTTTATTTGATGTAACATTTATTTGATCCTTTTCAACTATATCTTTAATTACTTTTGAGATCTTTTCTTTAATATTAACACCAGGGTCAGGTAGTAAAACACCTGATGTAGTCTCTCCATCAATATCACCAGGATTTATTTGGTCAATAGCAGGACCTTTGTCCTCTACATGAGGGGTGTTAGCTTTAAATTGTAAGGTGTCAATATTGATGTCTCCATCAACAGGAAGTAAATTAATTCTTTCGGGAGAAATAATAATATCTTTATAACTTTTTAACCAGACTAGTGCATTTTCTACTTTGTGTCGACGAACTTTAAAATCCTTAGATGTATCATTTTTACCTTGTTTCTGAACTCGAATGATTTTGATTTCAGATGGAAGGCTTTGGAAAATTTTACAAGGCTCATTTATTTCTTGGGGGAAAGTTACACAATGGCCAGATGATGCAAGACCACCATGATTGAGCATATGGATGTTTATACATGGTGACAACCTTGAAATTAATTGTTGCTCAACAATTGTTAAATCTTGTAACTCATTTGGAACTTCACCAGGGTCCATATTATTTTCTTTTGAAAACATTTTAACAAGGTTTTTATCTGTACAACATTTTTTACACATTCCATTGGTTAATTTTAAATCCAACTTTTGTTCATTGCATATTTTACATAAATTAAAAGTGTATGCCATATTCTCCAATTCAAATGCACGAATACAATCCATTGCTGTGTTGAATTGTTTATCATCCATTAATGGGGCAGGTTCTGGAATTTCTTCAATATTAATATTTAACTCTTTAAGCTTTGAAAGAATTTTATATCTATTTCTGTGATTGCGTTTAAGTGCCATATTGCTTGTTTCATTTTATTGGGCACAGAACACTAGTTAGTTTTCCATAGGCTCCAATAGTAACATTTTGAGTAATTCCACCCATTTCTATATTTCGTTGGTACATGTCACACCCCACAAAACGAGCGGAATTGTCTGAAGTTGCTGCCATTTCATTTTCGGGGTGGCATGTCAGATTAATTTTTCCGGTATTTGCCAAACCCCGAAAATAATAAAAATAATCCACATGTCGACATCAAAAAATTCCTGAATGTGCATCTTCTACTAAAGTTGAAAATTTTCTTACATATCTTTATTTCATTAGGTTGAATATCTACATAAGTTTTTTGCAGTACGTTCTACTTCCAAAACAGCCATTACAATGTCCATTCATTCAGTTATGAGTAAACAGTACACCTTCGAAGCCTGCGGAGTGGTTGACCAAATTCACCCGCTCTTTACAATAGGCTCAAAATTAAAGTTTCCCGGTTCGATGCACAAAAGCATGAAAAGCATGTCACATAAGCGTGAAACCTCAAATTATGGTTGACATTCACATTTTTTCAACCAAACATCTTTGTCAATCTTGCAACATTCCTGATTTTGCATTTTCCATCAGAAAAAAGAGACATTGATACTTCTCGGGACAAAATTTTCAATGCCCAACCACCCCTGAGTCAAATTTTGGCAAATGCCATTTTCAAACATTCGAAATACCTGGATAGAGTATCTGAATATTTCTCAAAGAAATATTATTTGAGGATGTTATTTTGTATTGTTTTGACCAGTTATGACAAATAGTGTAAAACTGACCTGCTTTGGACCAACTGGTAATCCACGATGTTTACAAATAATGGATGGAGTTTGATGACATGCTAAATTGAGTACTGCATAAGTTGGGCACAGAACACCAATTAATTTTCCATAGGCTCCAATAGTAATATTTTGAATAATTCCACCCATTTCTATATTTCGTTGGTACATGTCACACCCCTCAAAACGAGCGGAATTGTCTGAAGTTGCTGCCATTTCATTTTCGGGGTGGCATGTCAGATTTATTTTTCCGGTATTTGCCAAACCCCGAAAATAATAAAAATAATCCACATGTCGACATCAAAATATTCCTGAATGTGCATCTTCTACTAAAGTTGAAAATTTTCTTACATATCTTTATTTCATTAGGTTGAATATCTACATAAGTTTTTTACAGTACGTTCTACTTCCAAAACAGCCATTACAATGTCCATTCATTCAGTTATGAGTAAACAGTACACCTTCGAAGCCTGCGGAGTGGTTGACCAAATTAAGCACTACTTTTGTGTGTATCAGTTCAAAAGGTCAATTACTGATCTGGGTCCAATTGTGGAGTTTCATACTGTATTCCAAGTTTTCTACATTTCTCAAAGTGAATGTCAGATGTGGATTGAGCTTTGTTGCTGTCAATAAATTTTTCATTAAGAATTCTTTTTTTAGTGAAAGTTGAGTTTGTGATGTTAGTGGGATGGAGTTTTATTTTTTTATTTTTTGTTTCTGTTATTGGATTGTGAGTATTTAAGGGACCAGATTGAGAATCAACAATGTCTGCTCATTTTCGCTTGTTTTTTTTATAATCCTTTCCTTTTAATTCTTTCGTTGTTTTAGAATCAGATATTTCTTTGCAGTGTTCTTTTCTTTGCTTATGTTCTGAAACATTTGTTGTTATTGGTGCACATGGTGAGTGGCATAAATTTGTGTTAGTAGTTTCATGGTCAAATTTCATAATTTTATAAGGAGGGCTTTTCATTACTTCATTTGACATGTTTGATGATTGTGTATTGTTGTTTTTTCCTTTCTCAAGTAGCTGGAAATGATTATTTGTTAACAACAGGTGAATGGTGGTAGATGATTGATTATTTTCATATAATTGTTGGTTGTAACAGATTTCAGAATTTGAATTCAAGCCTTTTATCCAAACAGATATATTTACAGAGAAAAGATTTGCAGTGGATTTGATTTCACTTGCAGTTGCCCAGCCATTACCTTCAATCATTTGTTTTTTGTATTCATTTTTTGAGAAATTGCTCATTTCATGGTTTAATAATAAATCATTTTCCCACATTTGAAAGTTGTCAAAAATATCTTTGCAAATCAACTTTCTTAAATGCAGATGAAAATCAATTACCCCATAAAATGCAAGGCTTATTGCACTGAAATAACAGTTTCCATCTCCTGGTACATCAAATAAGAAAAAAATTGTTATTTTCAATGGAGATTTTTGTCTTTTTATGTGTGTTATTTGCAATGGGCAAATCGTCATTAGATTTTGGAGTTTCATAAGAGACATCAGACATTGTACTATCATTTTTTAGTTGTAGTTTTTTGACTTGCTTTTGTTTGGGATTATCAGGAGATGCATTTCTTAAAATGGACTTTGATCTAATAGCTTTTTTCTGTTGTTTTGATTTCTGCACAATGTTAGAATGTTTTTCAGGAGCACAATAAGAATGATCAGTTGTAGTTGTACATAAATTTCTTTTATACTGTCGAGCAGTTAATTTAATTATTTTCTGTTTTTTTTGTTTTTTTTGTTTTTGAATTCAAATTTTTTTTTATGGTTTTTTCTTCATTAGAAGCATATGAATGTTCTTTTGAAATTGAATATTTTTTGTTTTCCACAGAAACACTCTGAGACTGTAACATTTCAGAATTTTGAAAATGTCTTTGTTCAAATTGTGATTGAAAATTATCTATTTTCTGTTTTGGTGTATTTTTCATAACAGCCTGTGCATAAGTTTGACCATCAGTAGTGAAATTGTTGGAAAAAACATTCTTTTCTGTTTTATTTTCTTGAGCACCATTTTTGTTGTCAATTTTAATTTGTGTGCTTTGACCATTGACATTTGTTGTTTTTACAGATTGTTTTTTTACAATCTCATCAGCTTTCTCATGTGGAATTTCATTATTTATAGGTATGGTATCTGTGAGTGTTTTTTCTTGACCAGGATTTTTGAATGTTGATTTATTGTCACTTGTATTTGCAATATTTTCAATAGATGGATTTAAAATGAAATATTTTATATGTTGTGAACTTTGTACATCAGTTTTTCCTTTTGTGTTTTTTACAACTGTCATCAGTTCAGCTGTTTTTATCTGAAGGGTTTTTTTGGTGATTATTACTGGTTTTTCAAGTTTGTCAGTTGGTTTCACATTGATTTTTACAACATCACTGAATGTTTTTGGTCCAATGAATTTTTAAAGATTCATACTTGCTTATTTACCTCGCTGTAAGCTCTGAAGAAAATATATTGCTTTCGGCTTTGAAGTAGACAATCAATCGTCTGCAATATTGCAATAGCGCAGACGAATTTTAAGTTCCAAGGGGACGAAAAATAATTAATCATTCAAGCTTTACCCAAAAATACCGACGAAGTAAAGCAAAATTTGTACAAATCTTTATTTTTCTAAAAACGATTAGTCGCTCTCGGTCTTTTTGTTGCTATGGTTGTAGGAGGGTTCATTCAAATCATCGTCGCGAAGTTGAAAACGATTCATTAATTTTTTTTCGGAAAGCCTTTATTCATTCCACGACTTTTTATCTATGTCACAGAGTATAGATATATATGGGAAGTGTTTTTATTTTAAAAGTAAACATATGAATAATCATTCAAGTTCAAATGCGATTGATCCACGTTCTCGTTGTCATGGTTGCATATTCATTCGTAATTTCTCGGTTATTATCATGACCTTTTTCGTCATAGTGGTATTGCGAATGGTTTTAGTTTCGTACCAGAAGTACCAGTAAAACTGTTGTTATTTTGTTTTCTTCATTTCGATTTTACCCTCAACACATTTGAATGGCCATCAAGCAACGCATTCATATGCTTTATTTTTTACACATATTTTAGAAATCTTCTATGCAAGATTATTGTGTCCATTTGCGTATATTTCCAAGAACGATAACTCTCGACGCAGGGAATTTTTCAACTCATAGTCTTGGGAACGGAATTGCACTTTCCAATATATATGGAAGCTTCTCTTCCTATAATAAAACGAAACATCAAAACTGGAGCAAGACAAATGGAAAATATATCAAAGGGTTTAAAACTATATTACAATGAAATAGTCTTCCTGAAAAAATATCTGATATTAAATATTATCTACCGGATAAAATTTAACCTAGATAGTATTATGTCTTTCATTCACATGCATCATGTATATGTAAATTCTTGGTGTATTTCTGCCGGATTGATATGATTTCTAGTCACATGGAATAGTGTATTTTATTCCGTGTGATATAATTGTATGTGGTATATTGGTTGAGGATTAAATACTCTTTTGTCGTTATGTAGTCCAAAATGAATGTATGTTGCTGAATAAAGATATACCAATCAACGTATGTACAAATGTATATACAAATGTATATCAAATAACATTAATTTCTTAGTCTTTACATTTTTGTCTTCACTTTTGCAGTTGTTAACACATTAAGCATCACATCATTTGCTGCTACCGGAGATGCGATACTAGGACCCAGTAATATACAGCTTACTTGTTCATATATACCAGCAACATCAGATACAGTTGTAGCTATATCTATACAAGCTAAACTTAGTGGAACATTTAAAAACATTGCTGCATTTTCTACACCAAGAATAGGAAATGACCCTACTCTAGCATCACCAGATGGAATTTATCTAGAAAACAGAGTAACCCTGACTAATCCCACCTCAGATGCTGCTAATGTACAAACTCAGGCTATAATGACATTTAATGAGACAGCGTGCGAGGATGAGACAGAATATAAGTGTATTGTAACATATACTGGGTCTGGAGTACAGTCTCCAGAGATAACTACGAATATTGTAGTAAAAGGTAAAAGTTAAAGCATTTATTCAAATAAAAAAAATGTATCAAACCCTCAAAGTTACGATAAACACTTTAATAAATAGAATGGATATATAAAACATTCAGAAAAACAAATACCATCTGGCTGTGTTCGTCTTTTTGTTTGTTGCTAAATATTGTTTTGTTTTGTTTTTGTTTTTGTTTATTTGACAGATTTTTGTTTTTGATTTGTTTTTTTTTAGGTTGGGCGTTCAAACAGTATAATGATACGTAATATATCTTACAATGTATTTTTCAACATAACATGCTTACATGCAAAATCATAACTAAAAATGACAATTCCAAATTTACACACGAAAAATTTAAAAGAATGTCTTACGCCTTCTTCAATGATTAGATAAATTTTGCGTTCGTAGAATTGACCATATTCGTATTAACACTTTCCAGGCGGACGATGCCTTTGAAGCCTGTGGTTACTTTAATGTCCCCTACGGTATTCTATTCATAGGGAATTGACGTTTACCGGGTATGAAAGACAGACGGGTACTGTGACTAAACAAATAACCCCAAAACAGCCGAGAATCAAACCTCCTCGAGTTGTTGGTCCCCATAAAAAGGCAACAGTCGCAAAAAGCGAGATTTTTGTGAGGGGTTGGCTGTAACTAGAAGTGGTAGGTTGATAATATTTGGTATATAGGTTGCTCTTGGGTAGTACATGTCAGTCTGGCAGGTGACTTTTGTCCTTGACCTCAATTTCACGGTCTGGTGGCCACGTTAAATTTCTCCGCTCAAGTCATTTTCTCAAAAACTAGAGGTGATAGGTTGATAATATTTGGTATGTTGGTTGGTCTTGGCTAGTACATGTCAGTCTGGCAGGTGACTTTTGTTCTTGATCTTAATTTCACGGTCTAGTTTTTACGTTAAGTTTCTCTGCATAAGTTTGCAAAGGTTCGAAAACGCGGAATTGCACAAAATTAATTCCACCTGGAAAGTGTTATAGACAATGACTATTTGATCAAAACGCCACAAAGATATTTTCAGAGTCATACGTTATCGAAAGCGGCCGCCAGAATAGAATAGTTTAACATTTGACCATATGGGAAAGCTCCGCATTCAGATATCTTCTAATTTGGATCTAATAAAACAACAATTGTAATCAAACTTGGCCTTGAAGGTACTTGGGTGGCCATTTCTATAAAAGGTGTTTTTCAGGTTCGCACATTGTCCGAGAATGTCGCCAATTTTTAAACAAAATTTAACTTTGACCCAGTGAGAACACTTTCAAAGATCCTCTCTGAAACTTTTACATCAATTGGGGCCAAAGTTTGCCATAATAGTCTTTGGGTTGTCGTTTAAAAGATGATATTCGGGTTCGTGCTTCCTTCAATATGGCTAAAAAGGAGAACATTGTTTAAAAGTGGACCCTATAGGAAATCACATTCAGATATTTCTCTAAATCGACTCAGCCAATTTGAATCAATCTTAGTCATAATGGGTTTGAACGGTACCATCAAAAAGATGTTTGCACTTTATCCAAGACGGCCACAAGTAGTTAAAATAGTACAACATTGATAAAAAACAACATTCGAAAATATTTTCACTTTCATATTATTTCATGTTTATTCGAAGATCTTTTCGGAAACTTCTTGGCAAATTTGAGTCAGCTTAGTAGTGCAAATATGGTTCTAAACTTACATTTGTCAAGGACCGGGTCGAGGAGCAGTCGAGGTTATAATATACTCTTAGTGTGTTTGATCTTAAGTCTCGCCATGTATGTCTCGCCATTAGCTTTGGTCTAGCTTTTTTTAGCTTTAGGCTGCAATAATCGAGGAGCGGGTTGAGAAGCAATCGAGGTGTTGATGTACTCTAAGTGTTTCGATCTCCTCGCCATGTGTGTCTCAACTTTAGCCATGGTCTCACATATCCAAGTGCTAATATACTGACATTTCTACTAGGGCATAGATATTGTGCTTACGCTGTGCTGCACAGTTTGGCTTAGACCTAAAACAGCGGTTTTGTTTCAGTGTTTGCGCCTTCTCAGTTGTCCATGACTATAATTATATGACTCACGAGTCGCTCACAAGTATGGAATTGACTGTTCTCATTTTCACTACAGGAATATCTACGATGCTTTGCTTTGCTATGCTGCTGCTTTTTCGCCGAATAATAGATTGTTGTTGTAGGTTTTGCGCCTTCTGAGTTGTCCATGACTATATTTATAAGACTCATGAGTTGCTTACGACTTTTCACATGACTCACGGGAGAAGAATGTGAAAATAGCAGTTATAAATGGAGTACGTTTTGGATAATTTGGATTTGTACACTTTCATTTTACAGCGGACTCTTAGCAATAGCCTGGATATATTTCTCAGAAAATGCTGTAGTCAAACAGTCACAAGAGTATGTGATGTTAGGATTACTGATAATAATCAGTTTCCTAGTGCTGACCATAATATTGAAAATTTTAATCCATTTTTGTATGAGCTCCCGTAAAGAAAATAATACTGCCCGTGTAAGGCATATTCATGGTCGATTGAATAGACGTGAAAATATCTCCGAGAGTAATCACAGAAGAAAAGGAAACTTTAATGTTTTAAGTCCTAGTGAGTTTATGTATGAAGATACGTGTACACCAATTATAAGCCCTATTCATGACCAAAGTTATCAGTTACCCAGTACTCCCATGATCAGTCTCACTAACCAAAAATCCATGCCAAAAAACCCAATACCAACCGGATAAATTGAGCAAACATTTGGGCAACTCGGACAATCTATGGAGAAAACTGGATTTGAGAAAGGAGCAGATGATACAAGATCTCATATCTCAGAATATCATGTAAGGCGCACATTTTCGGGAACGAGCTCAGACGTTTGGTCTGAATTTCTGCAATATTTTGAAAATATCAAGGAACTAAATTTGGGGCCTGAAAGACCGAGGCGAGTCTTACTTATTACCCCTAGAGGACAAGCGGAAACTTACGCCTATGGGTTACCGTTGGTTATTCAATGTGACTACCAGCGCCTAATAGACAAAATGGATGAAAGATTTGGACACTCGGCAATGAAAGAAAAATACATTGCTGATGCCAAATTAAGACGGAGACAACCAAATGAATCACTCCGCGATTTTGGTCAAGCAATAGAGAATCTTTATTGACGAACAGCCCAGAAATTGTCGAAGAAAACGCAGTTTAATCATTTCTAGATAGATGTGGGCAAAATGAGGAATTTCGTCTTTCCGTTAAACGGACTAAACCAAAGACCCTACATGAAGCCGTATCAAACGCTATGCAAGAAGAATGTTTGAGACTAAATGAAAAGGAATTAGTAAAAGATGTTAAGCAATCTACTAGACTGGTATTTGGTATCTAAGATGAGAGCGTTAAATCAAACGATGCTTTGAATGAGGAATTCAAAAGAGAATTCAACCAGAGAGAAAATGGATACTATCAGCCGAACAGGGGTCGTGGAAGGAATAGATTTAATCGCCCAAAATTTGGAGCAAGAGATAGTATGGATAAAAGAGTCCAGAATAACTCTCGGGTTAATCCGTTAAACTAAAACTGACCGATAGCAAGGGCCAGGTATCGGTCAAGAAACAGTGGCCTTTTAAACGGAAATACAAAGGTATATCCAAAAATGAAAAATTTGCTGATCAAAGTGATGTAAAATCAAAAGAGATAGTTCCTGATATTAATTTGGAACACAAATATTACAAAGAGATTGTTCCTGATATCAATTTGGAACACACATATGATGATTTATTTTTGCAAGATCATCATTATCATAAAAAGATTAAACATGGAGTTGAACTTGGGATGCATGTGCGTGTTCCAAGTTCTGCTAATATGATAATCAACGGACACGCAGAAGACGTCCCGCTTGATGGGAACATTGATACAGGGACAAAACGAACCTTCATAACAGAGGAAGTTTTCAATCAAATGAAAGAAAAACCAAAATTAAATTCCTTGAATGCCCGTTATACGGCTGCGGATGGGAGGAATTTAACTTGTAAAGGAGAAGCTATTATGTGCGTATCTTTTGACAATTTTGTGTTTAAGCATAAAATTATTGTTGGGGAGTAAATCATAATTTACTTGGAGAAGACTTTATACTCGGAAATCGTTGTACATGGGATCCTGATGAATTAAGTTTTATAATCAAGGGTAAACGATTTCCCTTTCAGGGCAAAAGAGGGAAAATTGTAGTTATCAAGAGTTATAGCTCTTGAAACGTTAGTAGTGCCGGCAGGGCACGAAGCTATTATAAAGTCAGGTTTAGAAAACCGGACAAAAAGTGACAAAACTCGTGACTGTGTAGGAGTTTTAACTCCAGAAAGATCGTTCATGGAAAGACTCGGACTATCTTTAGTTAGAACGTTAATAGACGCTAATCAGGATATCATATTCGCCCGAGTGTATAATCCGTGTACAGCGGATGTAAAGATATATAAGAACACACGTTTGGCTTTGTTTACACCGATAGAGCGAGTAGGACCTATCATTGAATTTGGAACTGGTGAGCCCATTTGCAGGATAACAGAGGATAGTACATCGACAGATACACTTCCAGGCCACCTCGAAGCGACTTATGAACGGAGATGTGTTGGACTGACAAGTACGCAGCAAGAACAATTAAAATCCTTCTTGTGTAAGAACCAAAAGATTTTCGCAAAACCTGGAGAAGTTGGACGTACTAATTTCGGAACTCATGCCATAAAACTAAAAGATAATACGCCTATAAGAGAACCACCCAGGAGAATTCCTTTGTACAAAAGACAAGTATTGGAGGATGAAATTAAAAAGTTGGAATCTCAAAATCTAATTGAAAAATGTTCTAGTCCATGGAGTTCGAACGTCGTGTTAGTGCAGAAAAAGGATAAAAGTTGGAGAATGTGTATTGATTACATAAAGTTAAATGAAAAAACAATAAAAGATGCATATCCTTTGACGTGAATTGATAAAAATCTTGATTCATTGAGTGGAGCGGAATGGTTTACGAGTCTAGATTTGGATATGGCTTACCATCAGGTTCCTCTTGAAGAAAGTGACAAAGAAAAGACAGCATTCGCAACACCTAGAGGAGGTTTATACCAGTTTGTAACCACGCCCTTTGGTTTGTGTAACGCTGCAGGTACATTCGAGCGAGTGATAGAAAAGGCATTGAATGGTTTGCAATGGCATATCGCTCTGTTATATCTAGAAGATATTGTAGTTTTCGGCAAAACCTTTGATGAACACTTGGAACATTTTGAAAAAGTCTGTAATAAACTTTTGGATGCTGGATTGAAACTAAAACCCAAGAATTATAATTTCTTTAAGAAAGAAATAAAATTCTTAGGACTTATTGTTTCAAAAGAAGGAATTCAAACAGATCCCTCTAAAATAGAAGCAGTACAAAATATTCCAACACCAAAATCGGTTATGGAGATACGCAGATTCCCTGGATTAACCTCCTATTACAGGAAGTTTGCAAAACATTACTCAAAAATTGCGAAACCTATGTTCGACTTAACAAAAAAAGATCACAACTTGAAGTGGATGATTCGTTTGAAGAATTGAAAAGAAGATGGACGACAGCGCCAATTTTAGCTTAACCACAGTTAGATGGATCGGAATTTATCCTCGACACCGATGCCAGTGCTTTTGCAATTGGGGCCGTTTTATCCCAAATTCAAGATGGTAAAGAAAGAGTGATTGCATATGGAAGTAGATCTTTAGACAAACCAAAAAGAAACTATTGCGTCACACGTCGGGAAATGTTAGCAGTTGTGTATTTTACAAAATATTTTAAACATTATCTCCTGGGGAGAAAATTCACTTTGAAAACGGACCATGGTTCACTTACGTGGTTGAAAATATTTAGGGAACCAGACGGACAAATACATCGATGGATCCAACAACTTAGCCAATTTCACATGAAAATAGTTCATAGGCCCGGGAATCGCCACGGTAATGCAGACGCTATGTCAAGATTATCTTCGTCCTGTGAAAAAGTATGTAAACAATGTAAAATGCCAGAAAATTACAAATACGAAGGCCCGATGGAAACTGAAATTGAAAACATGAAGGAAGGTATACAGACAGACGACTCAGAAAAAAATTGAATCCAACGATGAAAATGGTGACCAGAAGCTCAGAAAGCCTGCGGATGCCCCATGTAAATGGAGGCGAGCTTGGAAACGATATGAGCATTTCAGGAGAAATTCCAAAAAAAAGAAAAGGGAAGGAAACCTAATAAGCCTTTACCAGCAAATCAAAAGAGCAGACTGACATTGCATTTAGACTGAGAATCCATCAGAAAACAACAGAACGAAGATGAAACTTTGAGCAAAATCGTAGATTTAAAACCGCAGCCAAACGCGGAAAAGCAAAGTGCAGAATGTACTAGTGATAAAAGCCCTGAATATAAATTTTGGTTGTCAAAATGGGAATTACTTCAAATTAAAAATGATGTGTTGTGTATTTATTGGTCGGAAACTCCGGAAAAAGCTGTTTGGAAAATTTGTACACCAATGAGTCTTGTGAACGGTATTATGTGGTACCTTCATGATGCCAAGACTTCCGGGCACCTTGGTATAAAGAAAACCCAGGAAAAGGCAAGCAAATGTCCATTTTGTTGGTGGGGAATAAAGAAAACAGTAAGGGAATATGTAAATATGTGCGAGATTTGCGAGGAACGGAAAAATCCGCCCCACAAAAAGAGACATCTCATGAAAAATGATATGTAGGATCTCCATTTGAACGGATAGCTACAGACATTGCTGGACCATTCCTACTTTCGGACAGCAAAAACAGGTATATCTTAGTTGTGGGTGATTATTTCACCAAATTAATAGAAGCATATCCTTTGCCTGACATTTCAGCTGAGACGGTGGCGGAAACAATTTTTAAAGGATGGATCAAGAGATACAGATGTCCGGTGTACTTACATTTAGACCAGGAACGGCAATACGAAAGTACTTTGTTTCAGGAAGTGTGTAAAATATTAGAAATCAGAAAAACAAGGAACACTCCTTTTCACCCAAGATCCGACGGAATGATAGAAAGAATGAACATAACAAATTATTGCAGTTGGAGTTAACATATGTGTTATGGTCTCATGTTTATTTACTCCATATCCTTTCGTAAAATAACGAAATTTAAGATATTTTGTCAAAATACATAAAATCGTATCAGAGAGATTGGGATCAATATTTGGATTATATAGTAATGGCATATAACTCTACGCCACATGAAAGTACGAATTTCACACCACATCGACTTGTTTATGGGAGTGAAATCAGGCTTCCTCTTGATATTATCACAGAGCTTATCGAAGAGAGCGAAGAATATAAAAATGTTTCTATAAACAAAATGGAGAGGAACTTACGTGGAGCCCATGAATTTACTCGAGAGAACCAAAAAATGGCATCTAAAAGGCAAAAGTTTATTTCGATGAAAATGTTAAGGAAAAGATTTACAACGAAGGCGATCTCGTGTGGAGATAGCAAAAGAAAAATATCCCCGGAAAACAGTAAAAAATATACAGGCATTAGTCAGGCCCTTGGGTAGTTACGCAAAAATTAAGTGATGTATTTTACAGGATAAAACATGCTAAAAAGTCACCACCTGTCACCATACATGGGGACAATTTAAAACGAAACAAAGGTAAAAAGGAAATTAAAGGGTTTACAAATGAAAAGAAGACTTTAATAACAGCGGAATTTCCAGATTTAAATGAATTTGTTCCAAATAGTTTGAACGAAGCCCCGGCTAAAGTCGATGAAAGTTTACGAACCAACAACAATGCTGAAGATCTCCCAAGTCAGTGTGATGTCCATAATGGACAAGATGGTACGGATTCAGAAAATTTGGATAAACAATTAGTGAGTAAGAATACAGCCCGGAAAACTTTTTCGGGCAGCAGCCTGGAAACCCATAGGGCGGTTGTCCGGAAAGATAGCCAGGATAACAATGAACCTCTATCCCGGAAAACAAAGACCCGTTCTTCGACCCCAAAATTAATTAATAACCTAGATGGCGCAACTGACGATATAAACATCAACAATGGGAACTTCGACACAGATCATCGTTATCAAGCTCGAAAAGGAAGGAAAATTACAAGACCAGATCATTTGAAGGATTTTTACATTTTAAGCATTATGTCAGATAAGAAGTTTACTTGTCATACTGCAATTTGAGGAGACATATCAATCAGAACCATTCAATGTTTGTGATGAGCCGCGATTGTCCTTATGAACACTGTGACAAGATTTACTCTCGTATGGAGTATTTAGTGTATCATCTAACAAACAAACACAGATTGACAAAAGATAAGACCAAAGAAATTTCTAGGACTTGCAAGATGACAAAAATGCACCGAAATGAGTTTGAGTCAAGAAATAGTACCAGGTACATGCATGATGCTAACAAGTCCCAACAAAAGGAAGAAAACGAACATTACATAGGAGCAGTTAATGAGAATGTTGTGCAGGACATACAACAGGACCCTACATGTGTTCAGGCTGATAATGTAGTAGTAGAGACAATTCCATGTGACATCCTGGACATACACTCCCATCAAGAGGAGTATTTGCAAACGGACTTAACAACCGTACAGTTGGAGGATATTTTAGATTTGAATAATGGAAATGCTTCTGAAAATGAAAACATGTGTACTAGATCAAACATGTCGACACCAGAGCCAACTTTAAATATAAACTTTACATTTATTGACAGTGACAACAATACGCAGAACTGACAAATATAAGTTCACCGGAAGATTTCAGTGCTTATTATGAGGATATTTATACGGATTTAAGTGACAATATTTCAACAGATTCCAGGATTTTATCCAATGATGACATGGATGAGGAACATCCTGATCCCGAAGAGCCTGAGGAACAAAAAGAAATATATATTTCGGATGAGGAGGAAAAGACAGTTGTGAATGAATCAGTGGAAATAATAACATTGTCTTTAATCAAGGTAACAACAGAGTGTAAGGGAATAAAACAAGAGAGAAGAGAACACAGGTTGGAGTTATCAGGAATAAGTGACCCAAGGAGCTTAGATTGGGAGTCATTTTTATTATATGAAGAAAAAAATGGAGGAGCATGCTAAAAATGAGAACCGTAGGATGACAGTGCCTGAGGCAAATGTGACTGAGTAATGAATTTGGACGTTTATTGATTTTGGACATTGAATTAAAGACAGAAATTTTAAACAAAATACAAACTGTAAAACAATTCTTCATTTCCTATTTGAAAACATTCATCATATTTTCTTTGTCATGATTTTCCCCTTGAATGAGAGAGAAAGTTTTTAATTTTATTTTATGGCTATAAATTTTTAGAATTCAGGTGTCAGTTTTTTTTTAAATTTATTTGAAAGAATTTCAATTTTCAGTTTATTTTAAAAAAATTCTTTTTTACAGTATATGCCATGTTTCATTTAAGTGTTATTAGAAATAATTATTTCTAAGTGTATATATATTTTTAATGATTAATCGTTAAATGATTTTTGTTTTTCTGAGAATGTAGACTCAGTTAATCATATTTTTTTTTAAGTTGTCAAATGTTCAATTGACATTTTTCCTATGATTGTTTTTGCTTTAAGTGAAGAGAAACATTGTTTTGTTTTATTGAGATTGAGATTATAAATATGCATTTTTATGTGCATGTTTTTTTTATGTTTTCCCTTTTTAATATTTTTTAATATTTCATGTTTCTGAACAGTGGAAGTACAGTTTTAAAATGGAGGGCTGTGTAATGGTATTTTATTGCATGGTTAACTTGATGCTTAATAGCCCTAAAATCGGTGCTTATCTGCCTAGTATATCTGGTGCCCACAACCCGGTATCGGTGCCACAAGCCCGGTATTGGTGCCACGAGCCCTGGTGTCTTTATGGACAATTGCCCTAAAGCCCTTATGGGCATATGCCCTACGTTCCTTGTGGGAAAGGTGCCCCATTTTATGGGTATAAAAGGACGAGCTGTGAGAGTGAGAGGAGTGCGAACAGTGAGTGAGAGTATATGATTGGATTTTTGTGATAGCCCGAGTGAGGATCCTCTCTTTATTGTTAAATTGTGTACATGACATGACATGTGAATTAATAGATTGTTGAACTTTATACAGCGACTTCGTTTCTTTGTGGAATCACTATATATATAAAAGGAGACGTCCAGTTTACACAAGAACCCCGGATTTATACATTAGTGGATATTCTCGGATCACCAGCGTCCTGGTGACAGACACACCGGGAATTTCTTTTAGTGGTATTACGCCATTTTGTCAAGTTTTTACAAGGACATATCAGGACAAAGGAGTTCTCAGGTCGCACGCTACCCTGTGGACACAAACATTGTGAACTTCGTGCTCGTCATAAAATTACACGGCGTTACAAAAGATACCTGTCGAATTCTAAATTTTCTTTAAATAATTTTCGACGAATAATATATAACAAAACATATGTTAAATAACAATCACTTAATTATTCAACATACTTTGTTTTACACAGACTGATAGAGGGTTACTACTTAATTCTCCATATACCATAAAATTTATTGTTTTTGATTTTTGTAATCACGTCACTTGTTTCTTCTGTATTCTACTGCTGTTGTATCGTACAGATTACACTGACAAGTAATGAAAAGATTATTTTATCTTTTCAAGACTTCATACCTTGCTTTGTATGCTTTATTCAAAAGCTATTTGTAGTAAGAACAAATACCAAGATATTGAATATTTTTAACATTTTAAAAAAAAGTATTCCATAATACATAAATTCCAAATTATTGTTAAGCATTCTGTCATTACCAAAACTAATAGTTTAGTCTTGTTTTCATTTACTTTTAATTTCCGCATACTACAAAACATTGTGTATTCGGAAAATACATTTAACTGCAACAAAAGATCTTATTTAGTCTCAGTAAACAGTATCATCCTCATGTTCCGCATTAAGTAAAATTTGGATCTTAAAGTAAGCATTAATCTATAGTTTAATTTCATTTGAAAGGCTATCTAAACCTTTGACACTTTTTGTGTTAAAAATGATTCCATCTCATTCAAAAACTACTTTTTACGGGATAGGCAACAGAGAATGGTACTAAATGGTACTTACTCGTCTTGTCCACTACTCTGACAAGTGGTATACATCAGGGGAGTGTGCTGGGTCCGATCCTTTTTCTAATTTATATTAACAACTTGGTGAAACTTTTTGTCAAGAATGAACAAAACCGTAACAGTTTGCAAAAGGACATGGATACGCTGTGTAATTAGTCAGACAGATGGCTACTCAAATTTAATAGGAGCAAATGTAAACATATCCACATGGGAGTAGAACAAGGAACAGAATATATAATGGCAGACGAAGTTATTGAAAGATCAAATGATGAAAAAGACCTGGGCGTAATAATAGATAGCAAATCAAACTTTCAAGAACATATCAACACACCAGTCAAAAAAGCTAAACAGAAATTGGGAATAATAAATAGAACCTTTCGTCACATGGATAAAGATATGCTCATGAATCTCTACAAAAGCTTGGTAAGGCCCCACTTAGAATATGGTAGTTTTGTATGGTCAGTAATTAACAAGAGAGAAGCAATACTAATTGAAAATGTACAATGGAGAGCGACAAAACTTCAAGAGAAATTCAACACTTAAGTTATAGACTAAAACACCTAGGTTTACCATCTTTACAATACAGGAGACTACTCAAAGATTTAGTGCAAACTTATTAGATATTAAATAAAGTTGAAAAGATCGACTGTAATATATTTCAAATACAAGAGACAATAACAAGGGGACATAAACACAAGATATACAAAAAAAAAAACATTGTCGGACAAACAGACGCAAATATCGCCTATCACAACGAGTAGTGGATACATAGAATTCCTTACCAACACGTGTTGTTGAAGCCAAAAGTGTCAACATCAAGAGTGAGCTTAATAAACATTGGAAAGAGTTTCCAATGAAATACATCTGACTTCTTTGGAGCGGAAGCAGGTATCAGTGACAATTTAGTGATGGATCAGAGAGGCCCTGAGCCTATAAAGAGATCTCGAAGACAAGGTAGACAAGATAGGTAAGGTATGTGCAGAAAAAGAAAAAAAATCTCCCTTGTCTTTCTCCTATGTTACCTGGGGAATAGTAAATTTTTTCACCATTATATGAAATACAAAATTTTAATCCGCTATACGTATTTTTAATATAACAGAACAAATTTTCCTGTCAATATCATTTTTTCTTGTTAATGTTTACGACCTTTCAGTGGCTATTGTTGTTGAGTTGCTATATATGGCACTAGCACAATGGAAGGGATGGCCTGGCTCGCCATAAAATCGTCTTTACCCCCCATTTGTTTTTAGATACCTGTACCAAGTCAGGACCATTGTGTTTGACAATTCCGATGGATTTACACCTGCTTTGTCTTTTTGCCCTTTATATTTCGGCACTTGACAATTCTGTTCGGTAATTTTGTTATAACACTACAGTATTTTTAAGCCATTCGCCATAAACCTTTTCTACACATAGTGTCAATGCTTTTACAAACTCAATAAAAGTGCAAATATGCCATGGTATTGATTGCAAAAAAATCAATATTTATTATTTATTATTTGAATGCAAAATTTAATATTCAAGTGTTAATTCTATATTAATTAAATGCAAAAGTGTTTTTTTAATGCTATACATCATTTAAATTCAATAAATTGCTATTTAATTAGTATATGTTTTTATCCTTTTAAAAGTAATAGTTAAATGTTTAACGAATTGCACCTTCATTTATTTGGCTACGTCATTAGCATCATTTGTGTTTTTTCTATACGGTGACATGTCTGAAATTGAAGATCTGACCTAAATGTCGTTTGCATACTTACGGAAGTATCGTCATAATATTCGTGAATGGCCTTTGTAAATCTAAGCTTTATTTATTCATACTACCAGTCTTATCAAATATGGTTTTCTAACAGCATCATTCAGATAAATGTACTCTATCTTTTACTTCTATTCTGCCTGTAATGTCGTCCAAATTGCAAAAATCTGACAACGACGGTGACAATGATTTAGTGAGGGAAAGTGTGTGTGTATCTTGTCTCACTCATGGATGAGACAGAAAAATCTGACCCAGGTTTTGGTTACCTATATTTCTCGCCACGGCAAGTTCAGATAGGCACAACTGATTCACACGCCTTAGCCAAATCAATTACTGTGCAATTGTAAAGCGTTTTTATTCATTTAATTTGAATAAAAAATATCTAATTTGAATAAAAAATATCACAGTTGAATTGACAATTATACCAATTGAAATAAGATATAAGGTTTATATAAATGGAAAAAAAATAATTTAAATTCTAAACTACACCAACCGAATAAAAAAATATTGTATTTAAGTTAGTAGACCTAGGTTAAGGGACATAACCCTTAACAATCACTTTAACGTTTGTTTTAACAATTTTTATAAATATATTCTAAGCTTCTAAGTGACATAGATGATTTCAATTCTTTCTCATATAAATGCTTACAATGCATCAATAAAACTGCCTGTTTCAAACGTCTTTCTGATATAAACAGTTATCTCCCTTAACCTAGGTCTACTACCTTAAATAGAATAAATATTATATGTAAAAAGAAAAACAATATTTCATGTAAAAAGAAAAAAATATATTGCATTTAAAAATATAAAAATTGAATAGAAAAATAATGCATTTTGAATGACAAATTATACCATTTGAATAAAGATATTGCCTGTAAATGGGAAAAATATAAATATTAAATAAAAAATATCTTATGGATGACAAATTATATTAATTGAATAAAACAACTACTGCATTTAAATGAATGAATATAACAGTTTAATTAAGAATATCGGATTTGATTGACAACTTGTTTCATTTGTCAGGGCTATGTTCATCCGTTGTTACTTTCGGCTCTTTAGAAATTCTATGACCGTCACCACGACATCATAGATAGATATTATATCTTCCGGATTTGACATTACCGATTCTGACTTAAGCCTTGATTGACCCATTGACAGTGTGACGGGTGCAGAACAGGACATGCTTACCCTTCTTGAGCACCTGATGTTACTCACTGTTAGTGCTGTAGTTTTCTTTGTTGTATTTGAAGTTTTTGCGTTTTGTGGTTGTTAAGCATGGTCTTCCGCCTTCTGGTGTTCTTACTTTTGCATTGTCTCTGGACTTCGATTTATGAAATCTTGTTCTTTGTTTCGTCGACATTCTACTGCTTTCAATAACAAATTTGACATTTAAAAGTAAATGAATACATAATATGCATTTAAATGATAAATATTAAAATTTTACAAACATTAACGCAAAATAGTTTGTGATTTGCTTTTTATGATTCCTAAGTTTTTTACAGAATCCAATACTAACATATTACATACTGTTGAATAAACTTTTCTAAATCCCTCTTAATATTCACATCTCGCACGATACTGCTGTGAAAAATATATAAGTCTATCATGACTGAAATTTGTTGATTTTTTTTTAAAAAAAAAAGGTCTTTTATTCAGTAAAGAAGTAGAAAGATTACCAACCTAAACAACTGATGAGCGTTATTGGTCTAATTGTTCTTGATCTTATTTGTCTCACTGGTTTTTGTTTATGGAATGATGTCACCCTATAGACATTGTTTAGGTATAATAGAAACCGCTCAAACCGGTGCTTGGGCCCGTCTTGAACTTAAAATTAGGTATGAGTAAAGCTCATTGTTGAATGCCCCATGGTGAATGCAAGATGAAGAACAACAATGAAAGCTTTGTTCCTTTGCTTATTTCACCATGTATTTGTAGAGACTTTGTCTCATTTGCATTTACTCCATAGCCCTTCATTGTTAATATTAGACTGGAATTTGCCTCTGCTGCAGTCTGAAGACCGTAAAAAGATTCCCCGTGAGAGATATGTATGCTCTATATACATTTAAGTTATGTTATAGTTGTTCCTGAGAGAATTTTTCATATGGATGCACTATTTAAAATTTTGGCTTTTTTATTTATTTTTCTTAATTCTTTGTAAATTCAAATTGTTATCTTGACCCCCTGTTTATTGTGCCCATGTCTTATGATTTTACTAATATAAGTCCGACTATCCCGAGTTCCTATCGTTATTTATGTTTTGTCTTTTGTATTCTTTTTTGTTTTTGTTAGTGCGGTTCCCTTGTAAATTGTGGCATGTGATTGAAGTTCACGGCCATTGTAGGTATTTACTGTTATGATAGTCTTTCAGAGTTTTTGTCGGGCAATGGAATAACAGTTTGCAAGGCAATTTTAATGACGATCACGCATGCGTGGATCAACGGCTAAAAAGACATGGATGTAGCGTTGTTCGACATCTAGCAAAAATCTAAAATAGATCAAATAGCGTTTATGTCGTGAAAAGTTTCTTTCAACTGTGGAAACCAGTAAACGAAAACGAGGGTCAGATAGCCATTGTCATTCAGTTGATGTCACTTTATTTTTGTGAAGAGGGAAAAAATTAGGGTCAGGAGGTATCAAACAGGGTCGGTCGGGTTTGTGCTGAGTGCTTGAATCTCAAGTTGGAAAAGGGCATTTAACATGTTTAATTATTTTTTGTGCTAAAGATAGCTGATGCAGTAATACAAATGTATTTGAGCCCATTGCCATTCTTTTTGTTATGAAATAACATTATATCGACATAAAACTACAACAATATACATTTCCAAAAACTCTGAATATACTTTGAGTATTTTCTTGCATCTTTTCCTCAGATTTACAAAAAAATGTATTTCTTGATTTGCCATTTTTGAAAAGCAATTTCATAAATTCAACATTTTAAGGTACAATATTCCATTGTATCTTGCATCTTGCCGTTGCCTCCGAAAATCATTAATTGTCCAGTTATCCAACTTAATATCAGTGTGGAGTTAAACTTCCTATTAAATAAATCCATTAGACAAATAATGAAGTTCTGGCCACAGTGTCTATAACACAATATTTTTTAAAAGATACTTCATAATTATTGTAAAGTCTGTTTCTATTACATAAGATCTAATGTTTTTATTTTTAGTCTAATAATTTTCAACCCTTTTAGACCTCTTCAAGGCAAATTTCATTTTTGTTTAAGACTATAGCATGTCCATGTTTTGACACTTTGAGTAATAGATTATTATCTACATGGCTGTGGCCACATGGAGGACTGCCAGGTTTCTATCAACACTTGTCACCTTGTTGTATTACTTAATTAGCTGAGATTATGTAGAGCATGTGGTAATAGGTTGGATCTTCCTGATCTTAATCAATTTTGTCAAGTGTTATCTATTGAATTGCCCCATTTCAATGCATTTGTAAAAACATGCAACTGATAAAGAATTTAAATTGGGATGGGGTTTGCTAATTATATAAGAGATTGTGATTTAGTATTTTTATGGAGATAAGTTTATTTACAAGCAGATAACCAGATAACGGATGCAAATTAACATTTAGTCTCATGATCTAACAACTGCAGATATTTTTAAACAGTTCTGTAAAGAATAAATGAATAATGTTTTGACAGACCCTATACACATACAATAAGGTGACAGTACGATTCCTTAGCAAATTGCAATTGACTTAATATCATCAGTGAAAAAAGGACCTGGGACTTGTATAAACCTTTGGTCAACTGCCTTAGAACTGGTTGCATGTAAGAATTGATCTACATGATCTGCAATGTCGTTTTACTGGTTGATAGATACTACCCGTTTGAATAAGGCAGAATAAAAAAATCTGTGTTTCCGGTAACCCTACCGACCCTAGATTTTTGGTGCTAAATATGCCTACCCTAAAGTTTTTTTGGCAATTTTTAAAGACGCACGTGTTAAAAGTTAAGAAGTTACTCTCTGTATGTCTATGTAAAAATGTTTTGAAAAAAAATGCATACCTACCGACCCTAATTTTGAAGAGTATGTTACTGGAAACACAGGTACATGTATTTTTTTAAGCCTAATACCTGTTGTAACGGGTAGCCAATACAATTACACTTTCCTCTTCAACATTGTTCAAGGGCCATCTTTTTTTTTTATTCTGTGCGACTTTAAATACAAATTTACTTCTTTTTTTTATATTATGCAATGTTTAGTTGCTTGCCATCTGTTACAGAAGAACATAATACACCTCACAAATTTTACAAACATTTCACAAAGGGGAATTGAGCCCAGAACCTCTAGCACTTTGGTTAGCTGCCTAACAGAGTGATCTTGTGAATCAATCCATTGGCTCAGCAGCCTTTAAAGTAGGACTTAATTCATAGTTGCCATTATTGCCACCATCCCTAGTGGCTTTTGTGAATTTAGCTGGCAAAGCTTCTGTAAACACAAAATAACAAGTATTTTCTCAAAAAATTGGAGGAGGTTGGAGACGAGCAATTGAGTTTTGATGGCCAATCTCAAATTTGAGCAGGTTTAAGCCACCCTTTAGTAAATTAATTTGAGGGTTGCTCAGTCTTTAACAAAGATAAGGTAAAAGTTACAATTTTTTTTAATTTTATTTTTTGTTTTGTTTTCTGGTACATGATAAAATATAAATACACAATAGATAGAGCATTTTTTATAAAAAAAATTAATCAAACAAGCTTGTGGTGTTTTGTGATACATACATATCCCTAATAATTCAATATTATCTATAGTACAATTTACACCTGAATACACACATTAAAATACAAATTTGTAAAAATATATAATGTCCTTATTTGGACAGACAGGAAGTGTTACCTGTAATTACAGGTATATACACAGACTACTGTACATGATGTTATGGTCCTCAGGCCAAATACAGGAAATTGACATTGTCAAAATATCCTGATCAAATATCTTTTCATTGATCTTTTGCAATGTTTGACAATGGGGACCACATTATACAGAGGGGTGTTCCCATGTCCTGAGATATCCTTATATTGTATAAGTTTGAATAGAATGTTTGTGGAGATTATAAGTAATGTTATATAACAGTTTATGATTTAATTATGTAATGGTTAATAATAAAAGCCTAAAACTTTCTGTAATTTATAGATGGTTGTCAAATCTCATAATTTAGTTTATATGCACATCTTATCAACATTTAAGCTTACAATCTATTTGGCTTGCCGGGTGCAAGAGAAAAATGTGGGGACCCCTTGAATATTTTTCGTCTTTTCTCTGTCCTTAGCTGATTTTTGCTTTCTATTTAGATCATATTTGATTATTTGTTGTCTATCAGTTTTTCAACATTTTTGACTTAATGGTCTTCCAAATATTTAGATTTTATCTGCACTGATGAGACATAAGTTGTCGAAATGCGCATATGCAGAATCAAAATTCACAGTGACTTCGGTATTTAGTTATTTGTTACCACTGGGTCAATGCCACTGCTGGTGGACTGTAGGTCCCCGAGGGTATTCACCAGCCCAGTAGTCAGTACTTCGGTGCTGACCCGAAAGCCGATTATATTTGGAACCTTACAATATCTAATTTTTGTAAATTTTGTTGAAACTAAGGAGTATCTCCCTCATGCAAAGCTCTGTCCTTAGCTGATTTTGACTTTCTATATAGATCATATTTGATTATTTGTTGTCTATCAATTTTTAAACATCTTTGACCTAATGGTCTTCCAAATATTTAGATTTTATCTGCACTGATGAGACATAAGTTGTCGAAATGCGCATATGCAGAATCAAAATTCACAGTGACTTCGATATTTAGTTATTTGTTTCCACTGGGTCGATGCCACTGCTGGTGGACTGTTAGTCCCCGAGGGTATTCACCAGCCCAGTAGTCAGTACTTCGGTGCTGACCCGAAAGCCGATTATATTTGGAACCTTGCAATATCTAATTTTTGTAAATTTTGTTGAAACTAAGGAGTATCTCCCTCATGCAAAGCTCTGTCCTTAGCTGATTTTGACTTTCTATTTAGATCATATTTGATTATTTGTTGTCTATCAGTTTTTAAACATCTTTGACTTAATGGTCTTCCAAATATTTAGATTTTATCTGCTATGATGTGACATAAGTTGTCGAAATGCTTATATGCAAAATCAAAATTCACAGTAACTTCGGTATTTAGTTATTTCTATACATTTGCCATAAAGTAAAAATACCATGATCACTCAAGTCAGTTACACAAAAGTACTTCATTTGATAACTTGAATAGGTTACACCCCTGACTGATTATATAAAATATAAAAATTGCAGAAGCATGGATGACATAGGAACATTGAAAGAAAAAAAATAGAATATACTAAATTGATATTATATAATCTATAATATAGAATATAGAAAATGCAGAACTATGGATAAGAAATGTGAAAACAATAAAAAGAGAAGATAGAAATTTAGAGCATGGAATTTCTCTGGTGGTGGAAATCCCCCTCCATAAAACCGGTGCTAGGGGGGCCGTCTTGAACTTACTATGAGGTATATGAGCAAACAGTAACTTGTAGCTCATTGTTGAAGGCCTCATGGTTACTTGAAGATGAAGAACAACGATAAAAGCATTATTACAATGATTAGTTTTGCAATGCATTTACAAAGACTTTGTCTCATGTGCATTTACCGGTACTCCATATCCGTTCTCTGATGTAATATGCAATATTATGTACATTTGTAGTTTCACATACCAGTGTGTGTCCTGGGCATTTTCTTATACACAAATGTAATAAACTTCATATGCATAAATACATGTATGAATGTCTCAGAAAATGTTTAACATGTTTAAAACCAGGGGTAGATTTTGAAGTATCTGCATCAGGAAATTTATTTAACAGTGCTGAAAACATGCTTATAAATAGGAAAATTTGATTTAATAGTTCAAGTTATAAGCATGATAAGTCTGAACATTTCCCTTTAATCATTTGTTCAGAGAAAAATCTGGTTTATTTATTCCATGTAATTGGAGTTCTAATTCTTTAATATGCATATAAATGTGAATTTGACACAGGCTAGCATTAAGATTTGTAAATGAAGAAAATTTAAATATAGATAACCCAGGTGTCGGGATGTAATTTGGAATGGCGCCAGTATAGGTGACACAAACTACCATACACACTTTCATTTAAATCAGATTTTAAGTCAAGTGTACAAGATAGATAAAGATATGTTTTTTTTTGACACTGTTTAAGTGTATGCATAAATACTAGGCAATCTAAAGATAATTAGATGTGATAGAGAGGCCCACCACTTTTTGCAGTTTGGGGTATGTGTACCCTTTTCCCCTTTGAATTTGGGGACAGGGTATTTTTAGCTTACCTTAATTTAGCCAGGGTGAGCTTTTGCCATCACTTTGGGTAAGTTGTCCATCCTTCCGGCAGTCTGTCTTGCATAACCTTTTTCAAGCAAAGATCTTGTCCTCTGAAACTATATTTGTACAAAGCTAATTGGAAAAAACTTGAGGACAATATACAATTATTGACTTATAACCGTCTACTCATGACCATACGGACCTGGTCAAGATTGCTTGACCGAGGCCAACAGCCGAGGTTAACCAATCCTTGACCAGGTCCGTATAGTCATGAGTAGACCGAAATTAAAAGTCAAGTAATGCTTTATCAAATGATAGACGGATTGTTTTCCTTTCTTTCTGTCTTCTTTTTTGTTTTTTGTTTTGTTTTGTTTTGTTTGTTTTTGTTTTTAGCCGAGTTATAGCCGGCTTATAATTTGAAGAATGGTGTCTGGGCGTCTGGAGTTGCAACGAAGTCGAACTCGGCTTATAATTTGATGAATGGTGTCTGGGTGTCTGGGCGTCAACTTTTGGTTTCCGCATGATATCTTGAGAACCACATGTCATATCTAAATGAAACATTGCACAGACATGAGTTATGATGAGGGGGAAGATTTCTATTGATTTTGAGGTTTGTGCGACAAAGGTCAAGGTCACAAATTCTAAAAATAGAA
Organism: Modiolus philippinarum; assembly: GCA_002080025.1. NCBI lineage: Eukaryota > Metazoa > Mollusca > Bivalvia > Mytilida > Modiolidae > Modiolus > Modiolus philippinarum. The sequence goes on along the minus strand of MJUU01043391.1, from coordinate 2,816 downwards.
CAAAAAATTGACTTATTCGTTTCCACACAATATCCCCAGAACCACATTACACATCCAAATGAAACTTGGCATAGACATGAGTTATGATTAGAGGAGGAACCCTATCGATTTGGAGGTCTATGCAACAAAGGTCAAGGTCACAACTTCTAAAAATGTAACAAAAATTTAACATTTCAATAAAGCCTAAAATCACATGTTCGGTATTATTTGATAACGAAAATAGCTAAAACAAATGTTATTGTTCATACAAAAGTAGTTTTTTATATTGCTAGAAGATGTAAATTCATTTTATAGTTCTAATTATGTTCACCAACACACTTTTTTCGGGTGTCAATAACTTAAAAATTAGATAGAATGAAAAGTCAGAATTAAAAAAAGGGAGATAATTAATTTAATATGAAAAGTGTTATGTTTTTTGCAATGTCCAGTAAAAATAAAATCTTAGATGAAAAAAAAAAACATTTGTGTATTCTGATTTTTCGAAATTATTGATTTCAGCAATACATATTACCTGAAGTATAAGGGGAACCCCTGCTCAATTTATTTTTTAATGGTGGTCTGAAATGGGTTGTGATGGATAGTGGAGCGTTTAGTTGAATCTTTGAAAAAAGTTGTTCTGCTACATATTTTCCGTCACAATATAAATTAGATTATAAGGGGAACCCCTGCCAATTTTTTTTTATGAAAGGGGGACTCAGAATGTTTTGATTTCAGCAATACATATTACCTGGATTATAAGGGGAACCCCTGCCCAAATTTTTTTTGAATTGTGGTCTGAAATGTGTTTTAATGGATAGTGGAGCTTTCAGTTGCCATGGAAACCAAACAAGAAGATTGAATCTTAGAAAAACAGTATTCTGCTACATATTTTTCTTCGCTATTTGAGATATTTGTATAAAATAGATTATTAGGGGACCCCTTGTCAAATCTTTACTTTGAAAGGGGGACTTTGAATGTTTTAAAACTGACTTTAGCAATATGTATAACCTGGATTATAAGGGGAACCCCTGCCCAATTTTTTTGGATGGTAGTCTGAAATGGGTTTTAATGGATAGTGGAGCGTTTATTTGCCATGGAAACCAAACCAGAACGCTGCTTTCAAAAAAAATTTCTGCTTCACAATTTCAGAAATATGTATAAACTAGATTATAAGGGGAACCCCTGCCATTTTTTTTGAAAAGGGGAAGGGGGGCTTGGAATGTTTTGATTTCAGCAATATGTATGTAACCTGGATTTTAAGGGGAACGCCTGCCCAAATTTTTTTTGAGAGGTGGTCTAAAATAAGTTGCAATGGATAGTGGAGATTTTGGTTGCTATGTATACCAAACTAGAAAACTGAAAATTATTAGAAAAAGGTATTCTGATTAACACATTCAATTTCAGCAATAATAAAATAAAAAACTAGATTTTAAGGGAGAACCCCTGCCCAAAGTTTTTTTTTTGGAAATTAACTTGGAATGTTTTGACTTCTAGTCAAGTTACAAACTTCCTCAAAAGTTCCATTATAAATCTCTGATTGAAATAATATTTTTTTTTTTTTTTGTTTAGTGGCATTGTAATAACAGCATTTTTATACGACCGCAAAAAATTTTGTGGTCGTATAATGGTATGGCGCTGTCGTCGTCGTTGTCGTCGTCGTTGTCGTCGTCGTCGGCGTCGTTGTCTGTAGACACTTTAAGTTTTGGCCAATAACTCAAGTTCAAGTTGATCAATCCTTATGAAATTTTAACACAATGTTTCTTGGCACAAAAGGAAGGTGTGGATTGGTTTCGATTATTACGGCCCCTCCCATTTTTAAAATTGGAGCCAAAAAGTCCAAAATTGGGTGTTTTCACTTATTTAGCTGTAGAATTTTTATTAATTATCGGATTTTGATAGGGTTTCTTTCAGTGTGCTCCTGAGGTAATTTTCAATCAGCACAATGTCCACGGATTTCACGTCACATGTACCGTTCATGAGATAAATGGGGTCTAAAAGGGGCAAATTTTAAAAATTTTATTTTTTTATTTTTAGTCCGATTTTGATGCCGTTTTTTGCAATGGATTCCTTATGAAAAATAAATAGAGCGCTGCACCATCAGATTTTTGATAATTTGTTTGATTTCCGAGATATGAGGGGGCCAAACGGGGCAAAAATTGCAAACATGCAGATTACATAAATTTTTTATTTTTCATCGGATTTCAATGGGATTTTTTCCTTTTGATTCGTCATGATATAAGCTTTCAGTAGTATGTGAACAGATTTTGTGTAGCTCTTACGGTTTCCAAGTTACAAGGGGTCAAAGGGGCCAAAATTGCAATTTCTCTTAATATGTGAAATCTTTATTTTTCATCAGAATTTGATGGGACTTTTTTCTTCTGATCCCTCTTGATATAATGTAAGCTTTGGCATTGTGTCAACACATTTGGTACAGCTCTTCCCGTTTCTGAGCTAAAAGGGGTCAAACGGGCTGAAATTTTCAAAATATGTAAAATCCTCTATTTTTTTTTGTAGGATTTTAATGGGTTCAATTCTTCGGATTCCTTTTATCATATTGTTAAAGTAGTATGTTGACTGTTGACCAATTTGTTATACCTCTTACTATTTCAGATCTATATAAGGAATCATCAACACTAATTTTAACATTTGCATTAGTTTGTGTGCAGCTAATTACTGGGTCTAGTTCTTTATTGTGTCCATTTAATTACTGTATCAAGCTCTTTACTGTGTCCTCATTCACAGTGACTTCACAATTCACAGTAAATTCACAGTGACTTCGGTATTTAGTTATCAGTTTGAATTACACTCGTTCAAGTTTCAGTGTTCGACATGCTGCG
>MJUU01043390.1:28075-41347 GCA_002080025.1 Modiolus philippinarum | reverse complement strand
TCCTTAGTTTTCAACAAAATTTACAAAAATTTAGATATTGTAAGGTTCCAAATAGAATCGGCTTTCGGGTCAGCACCGAAGTACTCACTACTGGGCTGGTGAGTTGACAAAAGACATAGACAACATCGGAAACATAAAGAAGCAAAAACATAACATAAGAATGCGACAAAAATGGAAACATCGGGACATACACTCAGATAAATAACACGATCACAATTATTAACCATGCATGAGATCAGGTGCACCAGTACAATAAACTTCTTCTGTTTTTTTTAAGACACGCGTCGTATTGAACATGTCAACTCAGGTAACAAAGTGAAATTTAGTAGACGAAAAAACAAACTAAGGTAGCAAAGGGAACGATCTGTTGCCATCTGAGAAAAAAGATATCTCAAAGCGGTAAATCATGATGTCGGCCATAAAACTTCTGCTTCTGCTTTGATGCTTTCAAATCATTGGCGAAATAACCGTGTTAAAGTATCTGTAAGCAATAAAGCTTTTTTTTTAAAGAAAGAAACTGAATCGACCAAAGAAGCTTGAGTAGCGAATGAGTTGTGTGAAGAAAAATCTATATACTAGCAATATTAGAATGTTATTACTCTTTGACCCTTTATAGCTCGGAAACGGTAAGAGCTACGCCAAATCCATCGACATCATACCGAAAGCTTATATCAAGAGGAATCCTAAGAAAAAAAATCCCATCGAAATCTGATAAGAAATAAAATTTCACATTCTTTAGAAAAAAAATTTGGCCCCTTTGACCTCTTATAGCTAGGAAACGGTAAGAGCTATGCCAAATGCGTTAATATGACCCTGAAAGCCTATATCAGGAGGAATCCAAAGAAAAAAATCCCATCGAAATCTGATGAAAAATAAAAATTTAAGGGAATCTGTAAATTTGCAATTTTGGCTCCCTTCGGCCCCTCATAGCTCGGAAACTGTAAGAGCTACGTCAAATTCGTTGACATTTTCCTGAAAGCTTACATCAAGAGGGATCCAAAGAAAAAAATCCCATTGAAATCTTTTGGTAATTTGTAAATTTGCGATTTCGGCTCCCTTCGGCCCCTCATAGCTATGTAAGGAAACAAGTTACCAAAAATCTAATAGTAGAGCGCTGTGTTGATTTCTTATAAGGAATTTATTGAAAAAACTGTATCAAAATCGGACTAATTTTTTTTTTTTTTTGGATTCGCCCCTTTTTGGCCCATTTATCTCGGGAACGGTACATACTACGTGAAATCCGCTGTTATATTTCTGATTGGAAATTTCCTCAGGAGCACACTGAAAGAAACCCTATCAAAATCCGATTAATAATAAAGATTCTACAGACAAATATGTGAAAACACCCAATTTCACCCCTTTTTGGCCCCTTTTTCCAAAATTGGTGGGGCCAAAAACTGGAAATTTCAGTTTACGCGTATGCCAAGAAACATCATACTTAAATCTGATAATGATCCGTCCACTGAAGCCAAATTCATGCTGTCCACAGACGCCGACGCCAACGCCATTAAATTATACGACCTCAAAAGTTTTGCGGTCGTATAAAAATATGAAAAAATAAAGAAATTATATTCCTGTTAGCAGAAATGTTCCTCTTTAGTTTTTGAGTGGTGGGTATGTCCAAACTTTCTTTGCCGTTGTTTTAAATGCTTGTTTATGTTGTAACAGACTGTAGCCCGAACCACTGTGTACATGGTAGTACCTGTCACAACAGTTTGACTGGATACAGCTGTGAATGCCCGACTGGATACACAGGGAAAAACTGCGAAACTGGTAATTAATATGTTAACGTTCATATTTGGCCTACAATAAAAACAAACAGGCAAATTTTAACTCATTTTAAAGTTATTATGTTCAATAATATTTTTAAAAAAATCCGTTCATTTTTTATATTTTGGATATCATTCTCCTAATGATACCAGCAATTAGATAAAACAAATTATATACTAATGAAAGATTTTTTCATCAAGCAACATGGCATAAAAAAAGTTCATGGATTCAGTTAAATAATGTTTCCATCTAAAGGAAACTACAAGAATGTATCCGTTGAAAGAATTATACTACAACTGCCAAAGTGTTCCCAAACTTATCAATCGAAAACTGGGACATAATCATCTTGAAATAAATAACAAATTTGACAATCAATTACTACAGCAGCGACCCAATGTCTGTGATAAAATACTAGTTTAATTTCATTAATGTATCCAGTGAAAAAATTGGAATACAACAGTCAAAATGCTTCAAAATTTACCAATCGAAAACTGGTTGATTATCACTTGGTAAAAAAAAATAGCTAATACATGTATAACAATCAATTACTATAACAGCAAGCAGATATCATAATGAATTAAATACTAGGTTTTTTCACCCAGCATGCAGAAAAAAAAATCTAGCTAAAACACACACATGTACTTCAAGGGAACATTTTTGTGTTGTGACTTAAGTATGAGGTCCAAAATTGATACAACTCATATCAGGTTTGTCGGACATTTACTTCCTGTATACCGACATAGAGTATTTTCAGCAAATAATGTCAATTTCTAAAAAAAAATCTAGCTTAAACACGCACATGTACTTCAAGCGAACATTTTTGTTTCCCCTGCACACAAAGTGTGGGACGCAGACGTATAGGGGTCACTTCAGTCGTCTTGTGTCGTCGTTGTTGTTGTCCGTCCCACTTTTGCGTGACATTTTTCTCGGCAACTACAAATCACAGCCACGTGCTATTTCATGTGACTTAAGTATGAGGTCCAAAATTGTGCTTACCAATTCCAGGTCTGTAGGACGTTTACTTCCTGTTTACCGACTCGGAATATTTTCAATAAATATTGTCAATGGTAAAAATTTTCTTAACACATTTCTAAGCAACCACAAATCACAGACACTTAGAATTTGGTATGTGACTTACCGGTAAGAATGGGGTCTAAACTTTTGCAAACTGATATCAGGTCTTTCGGACATTTACTTCCTGTTTACCGACATGGAATATTTTCAGCAAATACTGTCAATATTAAAAAAAAATCCTTACAGTCAATGGTTAAAATTTTCTCAGCTTCCACAAATCACAGATCATTGAAATTATGTATGTTACCTAACAATCAGAAAATGGGTCAAAAATTACGCATACACTTCAGAAACTACATCAATTTACCATAATTTTGATATTAAATTGTTAATGCTACTCTGTTTCGAGGTATTAATTAAATACATTCGCTAATCCGTATAATTCAATATAAACCTTGTATTTTTCAACGACAAAACGATTTCTACAAATAAAGAACAGCTCTGTTTTTACAACTTTTATGATTTTGCTATGTCAATGGTCTGCAAGATTTTTTAATACCTCAAAAACCTTCTAGATCTCCACATGAATGTAAATGTAAATGTCAGTCCTAATCAACCTGTAGTCTGTATCAAAGTTAAATAAAAAATACTGAGAGTCGAACTTTTGTTGACAGAGCGAAATTATTATCTCGACATTTTTTTTCAATTAAGGATTGTGAACTTTTTTTTTCAATTTACACTACCGTCGTTTAACTGTCGTTTCCGTGATTTGCAGAAAATTTCGTTGTTTCTATCTCACATATAAGAATACGCTTTTTGGAAATCCAAGTTTTCTACGTGTTTGGAGTTACCATGTATTTTATTAAATGCAATTCAAGTATATCTGCATTGTATAGTTGAATGTTTGAGTTACTAACCCTATTTTTGATTATGAAATCTACGATTCAAGATTGTTGATATTAAATGAAAATTGAAATCTTCTATATTTCAAACATAAGATTTAATATTTGTTATTTGTTCTCTATCAGTTTTTAAGCATATTTCACTTTGCGGTCGAAAGATGTTTTGATTTTATCTGCACTGAAGATACTTAAGTTGTCAAAATTGTAAAATAAAGGTAAAAGTCGGTTTTGAATGATATCATCATTTTCACCAGTGCAAATTAAAAATATGTAAAACAAAATAGCACAATTATAAATTATGCCAAGTAGTCTCAAACACAAAATAAACTGAAATTTAATTTAACTGAGTTTGGAAACACTTTACAGTTGGTAATATCAGTAAAAAGAAAGATGTACAGTCTTCCCCTCTGAATTTTGGAAAATCAAAATAGAACGGACTTGTCTGGTGTTATTATGTGTTGTTCACTAACTTTATAAAATATTGTTTCAATTACTCCTAATATTTGCTATGAAAAAAATTGTGTTAGCGTGTCCAAATCGCAGTTGTTAAAAGGCAATGTGCAGAAGCTAAAGTTTACAATAACTTCGGTATTTTGTTATTTAAATTTAAGAACGATATAGAAACATGTCGCAGGTTCCACGTTATCAGCTGCGGAATGTATCTAATTCAAGCTACAACTTTCAGTTTAAAGCTTAAAAAGATCTATCGTAGCCCATTTCTGGCTGTCTCATTATTACTTAATTAAGTTAAAAATTGTATGTGATATAAACTAGTCAACAAAAGAATCCAGCATAATACTCACACCAATAACCTCTGAGAGTAGTGGTCATTAATGCATCTGTAACACAAATCCTTTGTGATTTGATTTGCAATTACCTACATGTAACTTCTCAAAGCAATGTTTGTGTTATGATAAATATCTTTTCTAACATTTCAGTGAAAGATCGTAAGTATTGCTGCTAATGTGTTTAAATTGCGATAAAACGATGTCCAACTCTTATCAAATGCCATATATATAACACTAATTTATAATTAAAACTGAATGAAATTGTTGCAAATTACAGTTAACATACAAGTACAGAGCAAAGAATCGCATAATTACAAAAAGTCACATAAAACCGATTATCAATGAATGTTGGCTGCCAGCAAATATTCAGCTGAAGACAGAGTTGTTGAACTCAACGTCAAACGCGTATAGTTTTTAATTGTGTAACTGATATTTATAATGTTGTCGAAAGTGCACATCGCCAATATTTTATCTTATGCGCCTGTCCTTACGGATAAAGCGGAAGCAAAGTTAACAAAAATAATGCAAAAACACCATCAAATCTATCTAAAACAATCTGGGTAAAGGAACACACACATGTGATGAATATGCCCGGTTTCACCCTATAGCTGGATTTTGATAGTGCCGGTACCAAGTCCGGCTTTCCCGAGTTCCTTTTATTGTATACGTATGTCTTTCGACTTTGTATTTTGTTATTTATTGATGTTTTCTTGTGGAGTTTAAAAGGTAAACTGTGGCATGTGATTGTGATTTTCTGGCATTGTTGGTGTTATTGTTATTTATTCTTTGCAATGTCTAATAGGTTAATATTTTTTGTGAGATGATTCTTTGGTTGATCATTCAAGTGTTCATTGATTACAGATTGTTCACCAAATCCTTGCAGTCGTCATGGAAAATGTCACAATAGACTGACTGGTTACACATGTAGATGTAACACTGGTTATACTGGAACAACATGTAATACAGGTACCTCTTTTGTCTCCATGCTGCCGAATCGAAACAAAAATTAAAACAAATTCATTTTTTTTTATTTTCACATTGATTGTATATTTATTTCAAGAATTGGCACAATTTGTCGGAGATATCTTATAGCTTGATCAAATATCCTTATGTGTCGGTATTCAGAATGGCAATTGATTTATTCATTTCATTTTTTTAAATATATTTTCTACATCCTAATTAAATATTATTACCGATTGCTAAACATCTGTTAGAAATTAAATGATTTATTTATCACTTTAGGGAACTCAATCACGCTTATTTGGCGATTAACTTTTTGCTCAAAAGCCGTTTCTTGGCGATGAATATAATTGAAGCTATTTTTATACATTTCGTCTAAGGGTTTACTATTGCTTTGCAGTCAATCCTTTCATAATACTTGTTTTAATATGAAACACCATTTTGCAGCAAAATATATATATTTTTTAATATGTCATTGTGGCATCGACATGTAACATTTAACACATTGTGCATTCTACTTCTTTTGAAATTTAAACGATCGAAAGGATGTTGTGTGGCACAGGATGCTAACTCTTTCGTTGCACATAATTCTACTTTTTACTGTTAAGGTGTCCCCATCTTTACTCCTGTCTATTGTGTGTAATTAATTTTGTCTTAACTTGTAAACTACATGTAGTTAAGAAGAAAGCACCAGCTAGGTTATATAAATCTTATATATATATATATAACCTAGCTATTCGATTATTGAGCCATTCTATTATCTGCGCTATTCTATTATTAAGGCTATCTTGATATATTTTCATTGCATTTTCAGTGATTGATCGTAAGTACAATTTAAAGTACTTAAAAATTTTCCCTGGAGAAAACACTTTGTAGCTAGAATGCACTTTGAATGCATAATTCTTTTCATTAGAACTACGAATGAACAGTATAAATTATTCCTGAGATAAGGGAATATATGTTGCTTTTTACCACATTTGAAGGTAATCATGAAAATGAAAACAAAGTATGGAAAGCAGTTGTATCAACTTTTCAAAAATAGGATGTTAATGTTTGCAAGTATTTTACATACATATGCTAAATTTAAACTTTGAATTTCTCTTGGGAACAAGATTTACGTTTATCACGCAGATGTACTACCAATATATTCGACTGATTGATCACAGCAATACCAGGATATTTCATTCTAAATATTTGAAATTTTTCATTAGAAATTATCTGTCACTTTCCTAAAAGGGTCCATGAGGCTCTGTACTGTAAATGGAATAGGACAAATTATTATAATAACCTGATTTACATGTATATAGACTACCCGGTTCTTTTCCTGTTGTAGACTGTGTCAATAATCCTTGTGTACATGGTGTATGTCACAATAGTTTAAGTAGTTATACATGTACGTGTACAACTGGATATGAAGGAAAAAATTGTGAAATAGGTATGTAAAATACCATTGAAACATAAAAAATAGCTTAAGGCTGTTCGCTGGTCAATTTTAAAATAACAAGGATTTTATTTAAATGTGACTTTTTGTTAGAAAATTGAAAAACAATTATAGGTTTTCGCTGAATTTTTTAGAAAAATGTGTTTCAAAAACTGGCGGAAAATTTAACTCCTCTGCATTTTCATAGGTTTAACATGAGCAAGGTGTATCCAATAATAAATAAGATAAAATAACACCAATTGAAAATAAAATTGTCAGAATGCTAAAAAGTGTATAAAATGAAAAAACGGAAGAAATGGCTGGTCAGCGGGCAAAAAGTTATAAAACTTTTAAATGGATAAAACCAGAGATGGCCCAAAATCTGACAGAGATACATAAACATGACCAGCGATTATCCTTAAACTGATTTGAACTGACACTGAAACACAGGATATAACAAAATATTATACATACATGTAAATACAAAAGAGTCATTCAAGCGTATACAAATTTACAAAGTTTTATAGTTACAAACATATTTTGACAGATAATAACTGCTTAATATTAATAAAATATAAATCAAATGAAAACGAAACCTAACGTATTAGGTTTAAATCGAAATAAATTATCAACATTAAATTGAATCAAACAAAACCAACAGGACAAAGATTTTGGCAAGTGGGCTAATCGAGCAAAGGAAAACTTATGCATACCAAGTCCTTTTTTGACATTTGTATAGACATGTACAGTGCTTTATCTTATCGAACTTCATCTAAATTTAGACCTCAGAAATTGTTAATAGAATGCATAGTACGGCATTGAAATTAAAGGTAATATTGCGTGCTTATTTACTAACATATTGATTCAAATATATATAGTCTCTAACATTGTTTCCAGTTTATTACGTATATTTCTCACATCGAGATAGTTAAATTTCCACATTTTAAAGTTCGAGGTTTATCCGAGAACTTTAAAATGTGAAAATTTAACTATCGAGATGTGAGAAATTATCGTAATAAACCGAAAAACAATGTTAGAGATTTTTNGCATCGACATGTAACATTTAACACATTGTGCATTCTACTTCTTTTGAAATTTAAACGATCGAAAGGATGTTGTGTGGCACAGGATGCTAACTCTTTCGTTGCACATAATTCTACTTTTTACTGTTTAGGTGTCCCCAGCTTTACTCCTGTCTATTGTATATAATTAATTTTGTCTTAACTTGTAAACTACATGTAGTTAAGAAGAAAGCATCAGCTAGGTTCTATAAATCTTATATATATATAACCTAGCTATTCGATTATTAAGCCATTCTATTATCTGCGCTATTCTATTATTAAGGCTATGTTGATATATTTTCATTGCATTTTCAGTGATTGATCGTAAGTACAATTTAAAGTATTTAAAAATTTTCCGTGGAGAAAACACTTTGTTGCTAGAATGCACTTTGAATGCATAATTCTTTTCATTAGAACTACGAATGAACAGTATAAATTATTCCTGAGATAAGGGAATACATGTTGCTTTTTACCACATTTGAAGGTAATCATGAAAATGATTGATTGATTGATTAGTTAGAGTTTAACGTCCAATGAGCAATATTTCAGCTATATCAGGACGAGAACAAGTTAATCAATTCAAAAAATTGAAAGTATCAGAAGAAAGAAATAAAGGTGGAAGGGACAACCTGGGCAACGACTTTTGACTGCCACTGGAAAATTGGAGAAATGGGTAGGGGCAGGAAATTTAGACTTCCATACGACACCCAGTGCGTCTGCTCTCTTTAGAGAAATATAGAAGGGGTCTTTATACTGCATGGAGCGTGGCGTTTCTCCACACAGTTTGGCTACAATGGTTCGCGGTCAGGCTTTCCGTATTATGACCTGACTACCCCGCATAGACAGGGCATTCCCCTATCCACCACCTGGGGACGCGCCCGGTAGCTCTGTAGCCGAAGCCCCTGAAAACCGATTCAGGTGCCGGGTCATGAAAATGAAAACAAAGTATGGAAAGCAGTTGTATCAACAATCATTATAAATTTTTCAAAAATAGGATGTTAATGTTTGCAAGTATTTTACATACATATGCTAAATTTAAACCTTTAATTTCTCGTGGGAGCAAGATTTACGTTTATCACGCAGATGTGCTACCAATATATTCGACTGATTGATCACAGCAATACCAGGCTATTTCATTCTAAATATTTGAAATTTTTCATGAGAAATTATCTGTCACTTTCGTAAAAGGGTCCATGAGGCTCTGTACTGTAAATGGAATAGGACAAATTATAACCTGATTTACATGTATATAGACTACCCGGTTGTCTTCCTGTTGTAGATTGTGTCAATAATCCTTGTGTACATGGTGTATGTCACAATAGTTTAAGTACCTATACATGCACGTGTAAAACTGGATATGAAGGGAGAAATTGTGAAACAGGTATGTAAAATACCATTAAAACATAAAAAAATAGCTTAAGGTAGATAGACACTGTTGCGCTGCGCAATGCAATCGCGCATAAGAAAAATAAAGAGTCGGGTACGGGGAAGGTTTGATTTTCGGGCCGGAACAGTAATTTGACGGCTTTTCCTTTGTGACGTCACAATTGAATGACAAATGTGAAACGTCATTTTTCGTTTACTTTGCCGCGAATTAACTCCCTTTTCCCGAAAATAATGTTTCATCCGGAAACTTTGTAAAATATCTCCGTTAAAAGCATGATGACATATTCATCTTTTAATACAACCAATAAATTACATCATAAACTATCTGTTCACAAAAATACATCAAATTCTCATGGATAAAAAGTAGTTCATTTCTATTAAGCTAAAAATTGCCTTTCCATATTTTCCCCGTGCATTCTTTGTAAACTTCAGGGTAAAAATAGCTAAAAATGAGCAAACTTTGATCTCAATTCTAGAAAAAACAAGCATGGTGACCCATACTTTTTAATATATATTTCGGGTAAGTAGGATTGATTCTTCAATTGTGCCGACTTACAGCAAAATCTCATGGATATGAATATTACTGTCTATCTACCTTGAGGCTGTTCGCTGGTCAATTTTAAAATAACAAGGATTTTATTTAAATGTGATTTTTTTGTTAGAAAATTGAAAAAGGAGTAATTAATGGCAAAAAACAATATTAGGTTTTCGCTGAATTGTTTTAGAAAAATGTGTTTCAAAAATGGCGGAAAATTTAACTCCTCTGCATTTTCATAGGTTTAACATGAGCAAAGTGTATCCAATAATAAATAAGATAAAATAACACCAATTGAAAATAGAATTGTCAGAATGCTAAACAGTGTATAAAATGAAAAAAACGGAAGAAATGGCTGGTCAGCGGGCAAAAAGCTATAAAACTTTTAAATGGATAAAACCAGAGAAGGCCCAAAATCTGACAGAGATACATAAACATGACCAGCGATTATCCATATTATAATAAACTGATTTGAATTGACACTGAAACACAGGATATAACAAAATATTATACATACATGTAAATACAAAAAAAGTCATTCAAGCGTATACAAATTTACAAAGTTTTATAGTTACAAACATATTTTGACAGATAATAACTGCTTAAAATTAATAAAATATAAATCAAATGAAAACGAAACCTAACATATTAGGTTTAAATCGAAATAAATTATCAACATTAAATTGAATCAAACAAAACCAACAGGACAAAGCTTTTGGCAAGTGGGCTAATCGAGCAAAGGAAAACTTATGCATACCAAGTCCTTTTTTGACATTTGTATAGACATGTACAGTGCTTTATCTTATCGAACTTCATCTAAATTTAGACCTCAAGAATTTTTAATAGAATGCATAGTACAGCATTGAAATTAAAGGTAATATTGCGTGCTTATTTACTAACATATTAATTCAAATATAAAATATTATTAACTTTCCATATTTGTTCTTATATTATTTTAGATAGGGATGAGTGATTCTCTTACATGTTCAACAGCCGTGATTTTTGAATTTTAGTATATATACTAAAAGTAAGCGGAATGACAAATTATTTTTATTGCTATATTAGAAGTATTTCTTTGTGAATTTTTCATGGTATTAACAAAGCGTCACTGACTTCACAGATTAAATGCTAGTGGTTCTTTATCAAATACAGAATACTGATATTTCAGTTTATTTTATTTGTTCTTACTAATTTGTATATTATTTGTAGTGAATATAGGAACCTACAAATCATCACATGATTAGACACAATTTTATACGTAATTATTGCTGGTGTTTACAAACATTGTACATGTAAATACAAAATTCAGTTTTATTTTTTATCTTATAGCTATTGATCGTAAGTATATCTAAATGGTAGAATAAACACAATCCCGAAAATTTAAATGTTTGGAAAGCAAAGATCTACGAGACAAAACGAGTGAACTGTTTATATTTATGGCGTTTCCATTTAATCGCCATTAATAATTCACCTTACTTATATATAAAGTTATACAAGTACTATTTATACCACGTTTCTTACGAATCAATATATTTAAACAAACGAGCTGTGCGTGTTTGTTTAAATACATTAATGAGTAAGAACGTGGTATAAATGTTTTCTAACATAAATATTCATGAGTGATTGACAGTTCGATAAATTTAGGAACAAACCCTTATCCAATCAAAGTCAAAGTCAAGCACTAGCGCAACCTTGTAAGTGAAGCACGTGGTGTATTGATGCTTTGCAAAAACAGTATAGATTGACAATTCATTGTGTAAACTCGATCAGGACACATCAGATGTTTGATTGCACGCTGCACTGAAACATTTTCGTTTCCGGGCAATTTTCATTTTATGTATAAATTTTGTCAAGTAACTGTTAGTATGGATACAAGATCTAAATAAAGTTCTCGGCGCAGTTAGTGGGAAATACATCGGGAAAAAATGCATTCATCACCATCCCCGACAGACAGAAAAGTAAGTGAGAACCGAACCTTCAATCAAAAAAAAAGCCGAGGATAGACAATGGCAAAATCAGACACACTAAGAAACAAGGACACCACTTGAGTACGGGACAAAAAAGTAAAATGAAGACACACATACAGATGAACAACACGGACCCAATAAAAAAGTAAGCGAGAACCGAACCGTCAATCAAAGGAACGAACAACCCATGGACAATGGCAAAATCAGACAAACTAATAAACAAGGACACCACTTGAGTATGGGACAAAAAAGCAAAAATGAAGACACACATACAGATGAACAACACAGACCCAATAAAAAACCATGGGTGAGATCAGGTGTACCGGTAGAGTAAGCATCTCCTGCTTCTTTTAAGACACCCGCCGTGGTGAACATATGTCAACTCCGGTAATAAAGTCGAATACGAAAGAGGAAAAATAAACTTTAGTTGTAGAGGGAAAGATCTGTTGTCATCTGGGAAAACGATATCACATAGCAATCCACAAGATCGTGATGGCGACAGAAAAACCCGGAATTGGTTGGCGATTTATATGCGACAACGATATCTCAATATGGTCAATTCCATAGACGGTTAGCAGAGGATCGATTGAGTTAGACGTTGGACTGTCTCTTTTCGATTTCCCATCCCATTATTATTGTTATTTTATTTTATTTTATAATTATTTTTTGAAGTTCAGGATTTACGTCGATGTGCTCTTTGTTATTTTACATGGACTAGATTTTATTGTAAGCAAATGTTCCATTACATGCTTTGTTATTATCATATTTCATTAACAGATCCAGGGGAAGGAATTCCAGGGATCTTTTTTTCCTGGTACACCACACGCCCCCTTTTTCAAGGCTTGATCCGCTGGTGTTATGAAATGTCAAACGAACGATGAACAGTTTAACTACTGGTAGAATAAAATACAACAGAAATAAAAGGGAATGCCACAATTTGAATTGAAAACATGATTATTGGAAAAAAAGGTCACAAGTCGAAAAGAAACCATAAAACACAGCTCGATAAAGAATGATTGTCATCCTGCGGTCGTTTTATTTAAAAGATACACGTATAAATGTAGCTCTGAAAACAGATAAAGGAGACTGTAAAATCCTGTCAGGCTACCGGCAAACATTCTTAAATTAACTGAAACTATGTACGTCTGTTTTTTTTTCCAAAGAGGCGGAAATCAATAGGATGTGGGCGGAGCGTAATCCATGGTTTAACATAAGAATTTGAAGGTTAAACCATGGTTCTGGCTCCGCCTTTTTTCCATGCATTTGAATGGGTGATATGTCATACGATGTCAATTCTATGGTTTAACTTGCAATGTCTTATTTTATAATCATAGTTTTTCACAACCCCCTAAATAAGCATGATTAATCCCTAAAAAAGATCAAAGGAAATTTGTCCTATTATGTTACAATTATTGGTTGACCGCGCTGTTTCGCAATCGTGAATTAGTTTTTTTTTTTTTTTTTTTTTT
>MJUU01043390.1:13332-28065 GCA_002080025.1 Modiolus philippinarum | reverse complement strand
TTCCAATATAATATATTTTCATCATCTGGAGTTTTATTCGTTGAGTGAACATATGACATTTTGTTTATGTTTGTGGAATTTATCACAATACAAATCATCAAACTTGTCCACTGTGCAATCTATAATACAGCCTGTATCAGCAACAAAATGTCCATTTTCCGTACTGACAATTACACTTACGAATATCTAGTATATAAGTAAGCACTTTATAAATTAAGGGACGCCTATCGAGATGCCGAAGTTCTTGGGACAGTTAAATTTGCCTGAAACTTCTATAACTGCTAACAGAAAAAAAGTTTTGCCTTGAGCATTATTCATTCTTAATAGGCAATAACATTAAGATGAACTAAAAACCAGTATGCCAGTTTGTATATTCTAAATTGTTTAATATTTAATTAAATTTACTAAAAATATTGTATTACAGATTGCCATTCAAACCCCTGTGTCCATGGCACCTGTCATAATAGTCTAACGAGTTTTGAGTGTAGTTGTCAAACTGGGTACAAAGGAAGCAAGTGTGACACTGGTATGCTACCACAATTTTTTAATTTACATCAAAAGTACATTATGTATATGTTACATTCATGGAAGTGTATTTTCGACTTTTTTGCTGTCTGGCGTCATTGTTTTCTGTGTTCTCGTCTTTGGACTTTGGATTTTTGTGAATACTGCTCCTTTATTCCTTCGTTATTCTTCTGCCGTTGTTTCACACATAAAAACGCATCCCTTATATTATAACTTAATTTGTAATAATATGTGCATTGCATATATCAACAATTTTTTAAGTGAAAGTTGTGCTTTATAAAAAAGTAGTCAAGCAACAGATAGATTTCTGCTGTGGATTATATGCCATATCTATTTAACTATTCAACATCTATTGATGTAGATATTAACAGTTTTGTTTATTGGTATGTAAAAAAATGATTGAAATAAATAAAGTGGTGTGTATTTTAGTACATAATAAATCATTTTTAAATCAAAAATTTTTTTGCCCCCAAAAATACCAAATTTTCAGTAAATTTTAAAATCATGTCTATTCAGTGCAGATAAAAATCAAACGTTTGGATGACCAATAAGCAAAAGATATGAACGAGCTTAGAGATGACAAATAATAACAGCGCCTAAAATATTAAGTAATAGCAATTTTTATTAAAATTTACAGTTTCATGTCTTGTTTGCACACTTCGTGATATTGTTAATATTAATGTCGTTCTATATTATATAACTTTCCCCTATGACACTGATCATATCTCAAAAACTAAAAAATTGAATGACGAAATCAGTTAATTTCAAAGACATGCAAAAACATGGGACGATATTCTTTCTTGCGACTGGTTGAAATATGATTTGCACATTTATTAAACTTTTATTTTAAAAAAAATTATGAAACGGTGTACATGATTCTTAAAACACACACTTCAAAATACAAAAAATACCGAAGTTGCATAAAAAACAGTAAATTTCGTTATGCTGTACACGTGTTTCAAGGAGTAACCTCTCATCAGCAGCATTAAAATCAAATGATGTGGAAAGCCATAATACAAAAGTTATAATAAAAGAAGTACTCATTACCAAATAAATCGGAATAGAAAGCCAAATCCAGTACCAAGGACATCTACCGAGTGCCATACACGGAATGAAGCCTTGGTTTTTTTAAGGGGTTAGAATTTTGATAAAAGCAGTAAATTTCTGTAACACGCAAGGTAAAATTTTCATGTCAGACAAGTCTGACTATCGGGCTGGTGAATACCCTCGGGGACCTCTTGTCCACCAGCCGTGGCTTCGGCCCATTGGTTCAAAATACAAAAAATACCAAAATTGCATAAAAAACAGTAAATTTCGTTATGCTGTACACGTGTTTCAAGGAGAAACCTCTCATCAGCAGCATTAAAATCAAATGATGTGAAAAGCCATAATCCAAAAGCTATAATGAAAGAAGTACTCATTACCAAATAAATCGAAATAGAAAGCCAAATCCAGTACCAATGACAACTACCGAAACTAGACAAAGCATTAAAGTAAAGAAAATGTATCCTTAACTTTATGCCAACTACAACAACTATCGGTTATTAATATTATCTTGTCAAATAGTGTACAATACATATTGATAGATAAATGATTTATGATTTTTTTTCTTATTCTTTTCTAATTTCAGTCATCGATCGTAAGTTGATATTTTATATCTCGATTACTTCGTTATACAAAGTAAGTATTTTGTGTGCTTAAAAATAACCGTTTTTGTTCACTGGAATAAAATATTATAAATAAATTTATTGAATTCTGAAATTTAAACATAGAAAGCAAGCACAGTCTCTAAAAAAGCTAATTCCTCTACAAGGAATAGATACAAAAGAAACAAAAAAGAAGACTTTTCAACTTTCAAAAAAATTATGGAGCGTTTAATGGAATTTAATTTATGTTCTGGAAATTGTCATGGCTTTATATCTTAACAAATTTCAGACGGTGCAATTACTTGCATGTCCATTAACATCTTGATCATTAATCAACATTTTTTTCGTCTGCACAGATATTCCAATGATAAGCCCATTTTACATTCAATGACTGATCACTTCAAACAAATCCCGACTTAATGAGTATTTTGGGGATCCAAGGACGTTGTAGTGCATCAAGTATAAAGGGGGGACATTTTTTTATTTGAAAATGTTGTCTGGTCTTGCACCTACATAAGTTTCCAATTGAAATAGTATAATGGCTTGATTATACAATGAATGGATATCGAGCAAATGTACATGAGACAAAGATTCTACAAACACATGACAAATATGAAAAAGAAAGGAAATGGGGTAAATGTCAAGGAGACAACATCCCATAGCCAGGTTAAAACGACACAAAACAAAGCTAATTAATAGAGCATCGCTTATTTCGTTGTTTTTCATCCTGAAACATATAATACCTCAAAGTAAGTTTTGAGTGCGGTGATGGCCTATTTTTGTTGTGATAGTAGGACGTTGACAAAAACAGTTGAAAGACTTGGTAACCAAATACTGCTTTAGCTATTTCTTTTCAAAATCAGAATAGGAAACAAAATACCGTATCATCCTTGTGAGCTATCCATTTGAATTTTGCTCATCATAACATTTTTATTTGTTTATTTCTGGGTAGAATATTGACGCTTTTGGAACTCTTTCTCTAGAATTTCTAAACCCCTTTTCCATAGCCTTAGAAACTGAGGTCAAATTTGATTTATCCAAAGTCTTCACTAGATAAAACAGTGAGAATCACATAAACATCAATATCATTCCGTTAGGTTATACAGTGCGTTCTGCTCAACGACAGTTCAAAAGTTTTCAAATTGGCAATTTACTTTGCAAGCCATGATGTAGCACTCAAGATGGAAAACCTGGACTTTTAATGACTTTTAAGGAATGAAATCGGATTTCTTGGAATAAATTTTAAATGTAAAATAGTCATTTGATGAAGAGAGTTGCTTACAAGAAAAAGGGATTTAACAAGAGACAGTAAGAAGCGAAATAGAAATTCTTAATATAGTTTCATTTCAGTATAAATGAAGGAAAGATAAGAGGAAACACTTACAATGGCCGAACATTCCAATCACATGTCACAATCAACCAGGGAACTGCACAAGAAAAACAGTAAAATTGCAAAAGACAAATATACAAACCGATAGGAACTCGGAATAGCCGGACTTGGTACCGGCAGTGGCAACAGCCAGCGTTAGGGTTCAACCGGTTTACGGGTATCCAAACCTCCCCTTTCTATATCCCGTTTCCCTATAGTCATGATAGCATAATAAACATACAAATAAAACCCAATACAGGTAGACCACTAACTCTATGACGACAATCCTGAAATGGAAAGAATTGACAAAATGAATTTAGAAAGATGGGTCGAGAAGTGTTCGCCGCTAAACTGACGGTATAAATGATAGAGGGGTGTTGGCTGTACACAATTCTTACCTTTAGACATTTTGTCTACATAGGAAAGAGCTACAGAATCCTGACTAAAGTGAACATTTTTGTCCACTTCATTTTTGCTAGATTGTTTACATAGAAAATGCTGTATCTTAGAATATTAGGCATAGATATTTCAATTCCTGAGCAAAACTAAGACGTCACTTTTTTTCTCCCTTTCTCCAGCTCAAATATATTCCAATATGTTTAAGGCTGTACAAGTATGTGAGTCCTTGCAAGATTTTGATATGATATTGATGATAGCTCTCTATCAGTTGGGAATTCAAAAAAATTAACAGTTGGTATCTGGAATCTTGTTCTTTTAGTTTACATATATGTATGTACAAACTTAAATAACATATTGAAACTTTGAAACCGTTGCACTTCCCAGATTGTAAACCAGATCCATGCAATGGACATGGAGTGTGTAAAAATAGTCTTACGGGGTATCAGTGTTCTTGTACACAAGGATATACTGGGTCAGGATGTGAAAAGGGTGAGTACCTTTTTATTTGTTTATCAAGCATATTTTGTTATTCTAAGATCAGTAGTTATTCTAATAGTTTGTGTATTATCCTTGCTGATATCATCATTTTAATATCCAGTGGCTGCAGATTATTCTCTAACTATTTTTCCAGTAAATTAAACTTTTTTATATCATCTCATAAATAATATAAAGTGTAATTGAATACAAGGAATGTTAATGCAAAGTAGATACAAATTTATGTTTTTTAAACACACACTAAGAGACAAATAGAATGAACTTTAACATCGGAAAAATAGGTCCATTTACTTTTAAGTCGACTGAAACAACTATCTGTATATTACAAACAAATACAATACGCTTTGATATTATGATTTTTTAAGGTTTTGTGAAATTTTTCTTTTCTAATTTCAGTCATAGATCGTAAGTTGAAAATTCTATTTGTTTGTTTTTTTTTTGTTTTTTTTTGGTCTGTGATACGAAGTTAGTATTGTGTGATTTCGGGTAGGTCTTTTTAAGCGTAGAAGTGCACAGGAGGTAATTGTCATAAATAAAAGCATTGAAGCCTGAAGTTTAAAGTAAAAAGCAAGCACAGTTTTTGAAAACCTTAACGGTCTTCTATCAGGAACAAATGCAAAACAAACAAGATAGACAATTGTCTACTAAAACCAAAATGCCCAGCCCTTCGTTGTCCCCACTTAATTATGAGTCGAAATTAAAATAGAGTAAAAATATCATGTATTATCTAATTTTTTTTCCAAATTGAAGGTATATGTACGGATATTTGCTTAGAATGGAGTATTTGAATGTACTTACATGTAACTATCATCGTTTCTTATTAGGTGAAAATTAAGAGACAGTAAAAATATCAAGTATTATCTCGACTTTTATTTGTATTTTTCTTGTTTAGTTTCCTTGTGAATTGTGAAATGATATTGTGATTTAAGGCCATTGTTGGTGTTTCCTGCTATCTTTTCCTTCCTAATTATCCTCATTCTAGAAAGATTTAGTGACAGTTCCATGTAATTGAACAATTTTATGTTCTTGAAACTGTAATTATTTTTTCTTCTACTAGCTAAACTTTTCCAATGATGACTCTCTGTTTACATTTAATAATATAAAATATTCACTTCTACATGGGCATTTTATAGCATTTCCATATATAATGTACCATGTATTCAAGAGAGACCCTACCTGTAGTGCTTTCTGTGTACCCAAAACCTGGGTGAGATTTTTCTGTCTCACCCATGGATGAGACAAGCTACACGCACATTTTCCCGCCAAATTTTGGTGATCATCGTTCTAGATGAATTTAAGTTTGTCGGTTATTCGGACATAATTAAAGCCATAATTATTGCTACACTGATGTGTTTGTGCTGATAATGTTTCAGTCTGTAGTGTGATTTTACGGAAAGCTAAAAGCTAAAATTGCATTTAAAAATCCCACGCTCAAATGTTATGACGTTGCAAAGAAAGGGACGTAGCTCCCGAATGTAAACAAATGACATGAAGGTGAACTTCAGATTTTCTGACATATATGAGAAATCACGGCGTAAAAATACAATAAACAAAACTGGGAGGACAAGACTAGAAAATGATTGTGTAATGCGTTATGATTTGAATTATTTGAATGTAACAGTATCGCGTTATTACGCCTGGTCACGAATGACGTTATGTCGAATGCCAACAAGTCATTCGTGTTGGTAGGGTGAGAAAAAGAATCAAACACAGGTTGGTGTGCAAGACAAAAAAATCCCAGACACCCGCGGGCAAGATAAGGCAGTATCTGACTCGGCAGAGCCTCGTCAGAGACATTTTTGATCTTGCCCTTGGGTGTCTGAGATTCCCTTGTCTTGCACACCCATCCGTGTAAGATTCTTATAATCTCATTTAAAAATGTTTGCCTGGTCCATTTCATCAGTTTTTGAAGAAAACGTACAACTCAAATAGTTGGATCGCTTGAAGTCACCGACAGTACTCTGAAAATTCAAAGTGGCAGATTTTGTGATCCTGAAGTGATCCTTTTGCAGTCAATGATTGCAATCAGTGAGTGTTTTTTCTTGTGATCATTGATCAAACAAGTATATGTGATCAATGATCATATAACTATGCAATCCTTGATCGCAAGATTGTTATCCTTGATCACAAGGTAGCATTCCTTGATCGCAAGAATTGTGAACAACTGGGGAATTGGGTTGTTCATCCAATAATAAATGTCTCTAGATATATAAAGATGTTCCATTTAATAAATCCTTTATTATTGAAGCTGATGTATTTATGTATACAGTATACAATATTTAGCTCGATGTTACATGAGCTGAGCCTGATGGTATTAGCTATTCCAAAATCTTTACAACATTTTGTTTTTTTTACTAAAAACTCCACCCATAATTATAAATATTTGATATTAAAAATATACATTTGACCAATGGTAACAAGTCTTATAACTGGTCTTTAGACATGGGTGCGTAAATAATTAGATGTCAATAATAATTATTTGATGTCTCCATTTCTTATCTGAAATCTACAACTGTGGTACTATCAAAAAAGATGACTGTAATCCCGTGTTGATTTACAGTATTAATGTTTACAAGATTAACACATGTCCGTGAGAAAGTTGCATGGTCTTCAAAGAAGTAAACTAAGATTAAAAGAAAAATGTGAAAAATGGACTATTTAAAATATCATGAAAAATTATTTATCATTAGCCCATAATTATACCAAAATATAACAGAATGTCAACGTTGATCACAAGGTTGTGATCCTTGATCTCAAAGTTGTGATCATTGATCTCAAAGTTGTGATCCTTGATTTCAAAGTTGTGATCCTTGATCACAACAGTATCGTATTTTTTTGGATATTAATTGATAAATAATTCGTTCCATTTAGAAAAAGAGTATTATATTAACTGTTTTACCTGCCACTATTGAAAGATTATGATAGGAGTAAAAGTAAATAATTTAGGTTAATTGAAAAATGTTTTGTTATACGCGACAAGACAATAAAAATCTGACAATCTAAATATTTGAATCTAAAAAGGCAATATATAAATGTTGCATGAAATATACAGCTTCAGTGAAAATAAAGAAAGGTTGAAATTCTTTTTTATTATTAAAAGCGATGTTGCACTGCTCAGGTAATAAATCTTTGTCGTTGTCTGTACATAAAAGCAATACCAACAGGTGCATGTTGTACCTAAATACCAGGTATATATTTAGTGATATTGTAAAATTCATGTATTTACTGTTTTGTAAAATGTAGACATTCTGTTTGTCAATTAGGACCAGAGACATATAATTAATTGGTTTCATTTGTCCCGGACTATAATGATTATAATAAAAATAAATTCTTTTATTTAACCAATTATATTTCTATTAATCATCAATACAAAAAAAGAACAATTTCATTTCTTATAAATCCATAATTAAAAACAATTTTACTTCTAACTGGACATTTCTGAACATAGCTCTACAAAGATTGGTAATGCAACTCCCGATTATAAAGAAAACATGGTCGGGAATGATTTCATAATTTGAATTGCTTAATTCTATACTTTATCGACTGCACTTGCGAATAGTCAAAGATAAGCCCCTTGTTCCTTCGGTATTCTACTGCCGTTGTTACAACACTTGCAATCCCTGACAATACTGTGATCCTTGATTGCAATGCTTGTGATCCTTGATCACAACTCCTGTGATCCTTGATCACAACTCCTGTAATCCTTGATCACACCTCATATGATCCTTGATCCAAAAGCTTTTGATCCTTGATCGTATCTCCTGCAATCATTGATCACAACACCTGCAATCAATGATCATAACTTTTGCCATCGTTGATCAGAAGTCCTGTGATCAATGATCATATCCATTTGAATTTGTGATCCCTAAGTGATCCTTTTGCAGTCAAATTGCTATGTTGAATTTTCAGGGTACTGTAGGCTTTCGTTGCAATAGCAAGACCATGGAGGTGAATTGTTGAAAGAGCTGGTAACATTATATTACTTGAAATCTAGCTGTTGAAATTCACTTTGAGCAATAACATATAAGTTGCATCAGATGGTCATTATCAATAGGGATACATCATACAGAAGAATTTTTTCAAAACATGTTCCTTGAATAAACTTACACATGCATCTCCCTCCACTTCGAATCTCTTTCAAAATTTTAAAGAATGGGAAAAATAAGGAAATCTTATTTATTGATAAAAAAATTAACATGTAAACGGTATTAGTTAGAGACTTAATGAACAAATAACTTGGTATCGTAAAACTATCGAAACATATAATTTGTTTTACTGTATTTTTATGTTGATAGAAAGTTAGGAATTTTTTACTTCAATAACATTTGTATATATGCAAGTAGCAAGTAGTACATGTAGTAGCAATTTTATATCTGAAACGCATGCATTTATTTTTATATATACCACAAAATCAGGACAACAACAATAATATTGACTTGATGACAATTGTTTTTTTCACAGATTGTAAACCAGATCCTTGCAATGGACATGGAGTTTGCACAAATAATCTAACAGGGTATCAATGTTCTTGTACACAAGGATACGAGGGGTCTGGATGTGAAAAGGGTAGGTATATGTTAACCAAACATATTTTGTATTACTAGATTAGTAACAATTCTAGTAATGTGTGTATTTTTTTCTAATTGCATGAACGCGACATTGAAAATTGCATTGAACAAATTGCTTAATATCTAGCGGCTTCATTTTATCGTTATTTTTTTTTTATATTGAGCTTTTTTTGTAATAGCGATTGTTGTTGTAAAATTTGCAATTTTATTTTTTTTCGAAAACTGATATAAGATATAATCGAATACAAACAGTGATCCTAAAATTTAAAAATGTTTTTGATTTATTTCAGTTATTGACCGTGAGTAAGATGTTCTGGCTGTACTTCTTATTTTCTTTTTATATTTTTTTTCGTATCTATCTGTCGAGAAAATGATACCAGAGACCGTTTAAATGCATAAAAATGTTTAGAGGTTTTCAAAATTCCGATATAACAGTATTGTATTTGACAATCATAAATATTTATTATAATTCAACATGATACAGGGCACCGAAATACTATATACATTAGAAATTTTAAATCTATCAAAATAATTTCAAAATCAAATCAAATTTATCCCTTTCAAAATAATTTAAGGAATGACTCATACTTCCGTTCTAAAATTTTTTAGCGCTTCGAACATGATTTTTTTCCAGATTATAAGATGTGGTAAAATTCGTTCGCAAGCATCACTCATTACAAGAATTGACTTTCATATAATAAAAAATAAATTCACAGGACATTTTCTTTAATTTCACGTTTTGAATATGTTAACACGGGACACTGGATTTCAAACATGCTTAAATTTTGCGAGTTATGACTTAAGATGACGAATTATTTTGGAATTAAAAAATAAATTTCTTATGTTGCCTAAAAGTCGATGCAAAACATTTATATTTCAATTGTATACAAACACCATGTCAGTATCAAGGAATTAATAAGGTATGTAGAAGTGGTATGTCATAGAGATACAGTGGTTTCATCAAATATTTAACACAAACATGCATGTAAAAATGAGATTGAACAACATGTCTCCTTGCTTTTCATGGTTCTTACTCTTTCGGTTCGATAGAAAAGCATTTTTGCACAATTCTAACACTTTCTGCACCTTTTGTACAATATCAATGAAGGGAAGATAACAGGTTACACTTACAATGGCCGAACATTACAATCACATGTCACAATCAACCAGGGAACTGCACAAGAAAAACAATAAAATGACAAAGAACAAACATAGATAACGATAGGAACTCGGGATAGCCGGACTTGGTACCGACACTGGCAACAGCCAGCGGTAGGGTTAAACCGGTTTATGGGTACCTAAACCTCCCCTTTTTCTATCCCGTTGCCCTGTAGTACAATAAACATACAAATAAAACCCAATACAGGTAGACCACTAACTCTAAGATCACAATCTTGAAAAGGAAAGGATAGACAAAACGTAATTTAGAAAGATAGGTCTCGAGAAGTGCTCGCCGCTAAACTG
Source organism: Modiolus philippinarum (assembly GCA_002080025.1). Lineage (NCBI taxonomy): Eukaryota > Metazoa > Mollusca > Bivalvia > Mytilida > Modiolidae > Modiolus > Modiolus philippinarum. Next base: position 17,599 of record MJUU01043390.1, on the reverse strand, counting down.
CCGGCTAGCTCAGGGAGCCTAGTCTGCTGGTAAAACACTGTCGCACTACGGAATAATAATCAAATTCAGAACTTCCCGAAGGATTTGGCAAAGAATAATCATGGATTTCAGTAGACATCGGCAGTATCAGCAAGAGGCCAGTATAATTGTAAAATATTCAGGTCATTGGATCCAATACCCAATGGAATCATGAAGAATATCCGGTAAATATCCCCTATTACGTAAAGAATGTAAGTTACGTCCCAGTCTTTTCTGGATTTTTCATCATTTTTTTACTTTTTTAACAACATTTCCGTAAAAAGGAGGGTTAGACAGTTAAAATAATGAATTACCACTTTAGCCAATTTTAAAAATAAGTTTACATTGGCGTCACAGCGATAGAATCTATCAAAGTTCTACTCAATAGTGAATTTTCCGTGATAATTCTGAAGCGTGTTTCAAAGTTCCATATCGCATGCAATAGTCACAAATATACGAAGTACGTAGGTTTATGTCTGAAAAACAGTATTGGCTGTTTTGCGACAAAGCTGTTTTTTAATTAGATAAATACTAAGTATTCCGTTGATGTTGTTCTTGTAAGAACTAGGTATTATGTGAAAAAAAAACTGTTTCTGATCGGAATTTTCAATTCCTTCTACAAATAAAAGATTCAACGAGGCAATGTAACAACGCTTTAATTGTTGTTTTTCATCTTAATATCTTGAAGTCACAATGAGGCCTTCTTTAATGAGCTTTGCTCATACCTCATAGTAAGTTCAAAACCGCCCTGACGTCAATTTGAGCAGTATTTTTTGTAGATGTTAAAATTTCTGTTATGGATTAATATCATTCAATCCAGAAGTCCAAAATACATGAGATATAAAACACATAACCGGTACAACCTTTAGGAATTAGCAGGTGTTAACGTAATGGTTGTGAACATGCTGTTACTCCTTTCATTAATTATTTGTATGTTATATTTTCCCGGTTTCCATACATAAGCTGCAAAAATATATTCTGTAGTCTATAGTTTTATTCGATAAATTTTTCAGAACAATACATTTTTATATAACAAATTATAGAGTTTTAGCATATGTAACAAAACAATAATACTACAATTTCGGACAAGAACATTAATCATTATATCATTAAGTTTTTTATATTTATTGTTAATAAATAACAAATTACAGAAGTTACTGTTAGTTCATTTTCTGCATATACGCATTTCGACAACTTTTGTCTCACCAGTGCAGTTTAAACCAGAGCATTTGGAAATCAAATAATCGAAAATCGTGTAAAATCTGATAAAGAACAAATAACCAAAGGGGTCTAAATAGCAAAGCCAAAATATAGCTATGGACAGAGCTTTGCACATGGGAGATACTCCTTAGTTTTAAACACAATTTTGTAAAATGTAGATATTGCAAGTTTCAATAAAGTTGGTTTTTGGGTCAGCATCGAAGTCCCGACTGCTCAGTTGGTGAATACCCTCGGGGACTAACAGTACACTAGCAGCGGTTCGGGAAAAAATCGGTGAAATATATCTGATGATATCTTATTATATGGGTATGTAACTCTACACCTGTAAATGTTTAATACCAAAAAATGTTCCTGATTGATTCCGGGTATTTCTTTAATTCAATCGTTTAATTTGAACTGACAGAGTCGCAAAAAAACGATTTTATTGTGTATTGGTAGGAATTTTGATTTTTATCATTATGTTGATATTATTACATGCAAACCATAAGATTAAAATATCCGATGGAATATAAGAAAATCTTTTCGCATCTACTTATAGATAATGGCCCTTAAAAGCTGTCAAGATCTATATGTCTAACTGATACGTTTAGCAATCTTAGGGTCTGTAGAAAATCCGTTGTTGAGTCAGACGCATTGCTCAAGTGTGGTTTTTTTTAATGTTTATTACAAAAATAGTGCCTAAAACAGCTACCATCTTACTTTGATCCAGATTTTACTGTCTTCAAATAAATTAATCGAGCGTACAATACTTTTCAGATATATTACCATGATCATACTTGCTGTAATACACTGTGGAAAAATGTTTCTCAACAAGAAGCAGTGAATACTGGATATTTGTTAATTTTATAAAATAAAATGTTTGGAACGAGAAAATGTTCATAAACATTTATAAATATCCTTTCGTGATTTCATTCAAGTGTAACTTCTCATTTTGTATCTAATAAATATTTTATGGTATTTTGATATCAGAATACACGTGTAATACGATTTCTTGTACATGTACTCGCTGATGTAATTGCAGATTGTAAACCCGATCCTTGTAATGGCCATGGTTCATGCCAGAATGGACTTGCTGGTTACAATTGTACATGTTATACTGGTTATACAGGGTTCACTTGTGACACAGGTATATTTGTAAAATAGAAAAAAAAAATAACAGGAAACACCTACAATGGCCGAAAACATAGCCACATGCCACAAAGTGAATACGAACTGTACAAGAAAAAAGACACAATAAAAATACAAAAGACAAACGTAAAAAACGATAGGAACTTGTAAATATAGTTTTGTCTGACTGTCCGAATTTTTCATTTTCAATGTCTGACAAGGAGGTTAAAAAATATGAATCTCATCAGTAACGGTAGATTTTTAGCTATTTATCCGGTTATTTACCGATGATTTGTTTGAAGGAAGCGCTTCTCCTTCCATTACATTAAATACTTTGTGACCCGAGATAAAGCTACGTTTAGATTTGTATTTCTAACTAAAAAGATAAGTAAGTTCCAGTTTTCAGGGATACAAGAAATTCTTGTCTTGTATTTTCCGGTACAAGACGGAAAATTACCAAGCTATTTATTTTGACGTCCTTGAAGTCACCTAGCAACGTCAGATATCAGGTGATATATAATGGTGAACAAATGTATTTTGTGGTTATAAAAGTGATTTAGAATTTAGAAATTTCAGACACCCCAGGGTAAGACTTCAACGGTTCTCTAACTGGGCAAGCCTCGAATTGAAATCTTACCCTTAGGAGACTGATGTTTCTTGATTTTGCATTTTTACCAGTGTTAGATTCTAATATTTTTGTAGAGTGGCGTACATTTCTGGCATATAGATTTGAAGCGATCGAAGTGCCAATTTTCAAATCTTTAAATTCCCTTTTCGTTTTCGTTGACTCTTGATATTTATTTCAACTCCAAAAGGCTGATTTGGAAAATAACAAAGCGAATAAACTGTTATTATTTATTAAATAAATTATTTGCGAAATCACATTTAGAGATCTTCTCTACTGAAAATACTGAGCAAATTTTAACTAAATTTGGTCACAATAGTTTATAGGGGGTTATAAAAGTTTTTCAGGTTAGCACCTCAATCAAAATGGCCACCAGCTAGAAGCCCTGTTTTAACATCGGACCCTACGGAAAAACACATGAAGAGATCTTAAAATACTAAGAGTGAAATATGTCAAAATGGCTTTTCTATTTTTTTTTTATTTTTTGTTGATAGAAAACTTCTTCACAATGACTATTACTGATCGTATTTAATAGAAACATTCAATATAAATCTTCAGATACTTTCCTTATTTTGTAGTGATCAATCGTGAGTATTATTATTTACGTCTGTAACTGTACATTATATTTTCATCTTCAACTAAGAATTTACATAGACCATTGAAAAAATGTTGGTTTTTAAAATAATGGCTGGTGCACTAACGTTTTCAGGCTCTACACTCTTCAGGATCCATTGTTTAGTAAGATGCAGTGGTAAAATATGGTTTTAAACTATTTATTTCATAGGATGTCTTTTACAAAAATTGTGATTAAATTTCTTAGTTGTCAACTAAATTTGAGCAAGGTTGTTCTTTCTTCAAATGGATTCATCAAGCAGAGAATATTAATAGGACATATTGCTAGGATCATGATCATACTTGCTGTAATATACTCCACACGTAGCATTTAATTCTTGATTTTTTTTGTTAATCATTTAAAATAAAATGTTGTTTGGGATCAAGAAAAAAAATCATAGAAATATATCAATATCCTGTCGACGAACCCGGTCTCCCTTTTCAGTGGTTCAAGTCAATGTAACCTCTCTTTTTGTATTTGTTAAAAAGGTTGAGATTTGAATATCGGTATAATATTTACTTTCTAAATATCGAATTGCAGATTGTAGCCCCGATCCTTGTAACGGACACGGGTCATGCCAGAATGGAATTGTAGGTTACAACTGTTCTTGCGATACCGGTTATACAGGGTCAACTTGTGATAAAGGTATGTAAAAGCAGTTTTGTCTGATTGAATTTGTTTTC
>MJUU01043390.1:0-13194 GCA_002080025.1 Modiolus philippinarum | reverse complement strand
TTCTGATAAACGTAAATCACTGTCAAGAAAGTTGCTTCTCTTCGAGCATAATATTTGTTAATTAATTAAATGAAGGGGTCCAAAATATTTATCGTTAAAAAATTATGGTCAATACAAGAGTTATATCTCCAGCAGTTCTCCATCATCCATTGCAATAGCTGTAACAGTTATGTTGTACTTTATACGTCATAGATGACCTCATTTTGTCATGTCTTGTTATCAGAGGTAAAGTAACGTTTAGCTGATTTTTGTTTTCTATTTAGATCACATTGGTTATTTGTTTTCTTTCAGCTTTTACATTTATTTCGGTTAATGTACTTACAAATGTTTTTATTATTGCTGCACTGAAGAGAGACAAGTTGTCGAAATGCGAATACGCAGAAACAAAATTAACAATTACTTCTGTATTGAGTTATTTAGATAGGTATTTCTCAGTGAGGAGCGTACTTTATGCGATATCATTACAACTACATTTTTCAGGGGTTTCAAATACTTTTTCGAAAGCTTTAAAGGAGTTTTCCGGATGGAAAAGGAGAGTAGGGAAAATGACAAAATGAATAAAAATACAATTATTTAGAAGTGTCATTTTGTCGGAATCGAAATATTGTAATTATAATAATAAAAGATTATTATTATTTTACAGGTTAAACAAATTCCGATTTATTTGCTCCGCTGTGCTCATTCGAATATGACTTGTTGTCTTAGTACTTTCTTAACAATGATTTATTTACAAAGAACGAGAAAGTCATTTACCAATCGCAGTTCATACATAAAATATTAATTTTGGATATTTTCTTTATTTGTAGTGACAAATCGTGAGTATCATTATTTAAATCTTCGTCTGTTACATGTTTTTTTTTATTTCTTTTTCAATTAAGGGAGTATGAGCGTCCGTTTCAGATGCATACATTGTCCAACCAAACACGTTTAAAATTTTTGTACATGGATCATATTGTCTTGGTCATATGTCACATTAAAATGTATAAAATATAAAATGTACAGTTTTGTCAATTCGAATTTATTTTTTCATATATCTTAAGGCATATTATAACATGGAAAATGAAGAAGCTCTAGAGAAAACCGTTTCCCTCAAATATTTTGACGAATAATACATTTCAAATTATTGCAGGGATTGTTCACCATAACTAGGTTGTTAAGGTAATAGATGGTCGACTAACGATTAAATCACCTGGAGATATTTAAAATGAAGCATCGTGTTTTCATTATTCCTAGATATTTGATTGATTCAATCATTCATAAAAAATGACAGAGTTGTCAAATAACGATATATCTTATTTCAATTTCATATTATAAGCAATGAAGGGATATTGAGTAAATATACATGAGACAAAGCAATGAAACAACGCTTTTATTGTTGTTCTTCATCTTGATGTCACCATGAGTCCTTCAACAATGAGCTTTGTTCACACCTCATAACATGATTTTTGATTGGTTTTATCGCTACATTTATGCCATATACATTTACGACATAATATTAAAATATTCAATAAAATCTGATAAAGGGTTTTTGCATCTATTTACAGATAACCGCCCCACAATTGTGTTAAAGGAAAAATTTATTAATCCCTTTAAAACAATAATAAGTTCATTTTAGGTAAATATTATGTCGACAAATCCGGCCTTACCACTGAAGGAATCTACGTCAATGTTACTGCTCTTTCTGTGCCGGTATGATACTTGATAAGACTTGGATATCTTTGCAACGCGCTCACTAATACGTGTTTATTTTGATTTGCAGATTGTAACCCTGATCCTTGTAACGGACATGGTTCATGCCAGAATGGACTTGCCGGTTACAACTGTACTTGCGATACCGGTTATACAGGGTTAACTTGTGATACAGGTATGTAAAAAGTAGTTTTTTTTTCTGACTGTCTGAATTCGTTTTTATTTGCAATATTTATACCAATATAAAAATAACAAAATACCGAAGCTACTGTCAATTTAAATTCGGCATATGCGCATTTCGACAACTTATGCCTCTTCAGTGCAGATCAAATCATAACATTTGGAAATCCATACACCGAAATATGTGTAAAAGCTGATAGAGAAAAAAATAACAAAAGGATCTGAAAAGGAAAGAAGCCAAAATCAGCCAAGGACAAAGCTATGCAAGAGGGAGTTACTCCTTAGGTCTTCCAAACGTTTAGATTTTATGTGGAATGATGAGACATAAGTTGTCGAAATGCGCATATGCAGAAAGTAATTTCACAGTGACTTCGGTATTTAGTTACTTGAATAAATTTCCGAAATTTAGATGTTGCATGTTTTCAAATAAAGCACCGAAGTACTAGCTACTGGGTTGGTGAATACCTTCGGAGACTAACAATCCACCAGCAGTGGCATCGGCCCAGTGAGGTCACTGAGTGGAATAATATGGAAAAAATTTACTCTTATCAAAAAAAAGGTTGTTGCCGACAGGAGCTTAAAATCAAAACATGACAAAAATGTTATTTCCTTTACACTTGAAACAAATATCTATCTCTCCGTATATTTGTTATTACAGACTTTTATCATTTTATTTCATTTTATTATTTTTAATCATTTTTTTGTTAGAGTATCTACTTCACAATGACTTTATTAAAAAAAGAACGTGAGAGTGATTTATTGATCGATGCCACTGCTGGTGAACCAGAGGATTACGGTGAAATTCACAAACTCAGTAGCCTGACTTGTCTGACATGAAAATTCGACCTGTTTTGTAAAAACTTACCAAAATTTTTATCAAAATTTCAAACCCCTTAAAGTTACTGAGTCTTCTTAATTTACCCGATAGATGTCGTTTGCAGTAGATTTGGTCTCCTATTTCGATATTTTTAATTAAGTACTACTTTCTGACTTTTTGGTTTTTTGTAAGTCAGGGCTTTTTATATTAATTGATTTTAAAGCTACTGATGAGTGGATACTCCCTCTTTGAAACACGTGCACAGCATAGCAAAATGTATTCTTTATTAAGCAACTTTGTAATTTTGTTGAATTGTAATAGAAATGGTCGGTATGAAATGTGCATGTTTCCTTTATTTTGTAGTGATCAATCGTGAGTACTTTTATTTACATCCTTATCTGAACAATGTATATTTTCTTTTCAATTTAGAATCTACATAAAGAGTGGTGTCTAGGCAAAATTAACCATTGGTTGTAAAAACTTTTGATTGTCGGCCTGAAGTTCAAAAGGTTTAATATTAAGAAAAAGTTTTTTTTAATTATTTCTAGCTATTTGTTTAGATGAATAAATCTATATGAACTGACAAAATACTCAACAATGAAATGGAGTTCAGGTATTGTGTGTTATTAGGGATTAGATTTTCATCATACATTTATTTGATTACAATATTCATAAAACATAACACTAAATATTCAATAAAATACTAAAAAGGCTTTTCGCATTTGATATGCACTAAAGTTGTCGAAATGGGCGAATACAGAAACAAATTTACAGTAATTTCGTTGTTTGTATTTACTTATAGATACTCGCTCTAAAACTCGATTAAAATTGATACGTTGACCTAATCACAAGGACGTTAGAAAGCCCGTTGTTAAGTCAGATTCAGTGATCGAGCGATTTCTTTAACTCTTAATCTCTAAACAGAGATGTCAGTTAGGTATGAGTGACTCAAATAATTTTGTATGAACTATAAGGATCGTATTTTTTTTCAAAATTAATTCATCAAGCATATAACATTTATAAATACAAGTATTACTAGGATCATACTGACTGTAATACACGAACCTGGTCTCACTCCTCAAGGAGTTCGTGTCAATGTTACTTCTCAATTTGTTTATAATTAGAAGTTCATTAGAATTTAATATCGATACGATACGCATCGTTGCACTTGCTTAATATCGAATTGCAGATTGTAACCCCGACCCTTGTAATGGACATGGGACATGCCAGAGTGGACTTTCTGGTTACAACTGTACTTGCGATACTGGTTATACAGGGTCCACCTGTGACACAGGTATCAATACAAATGAGATTAGTCTATCGGTCTGATATTTTCATTTCTAATGAGTAAAGTTTGCGTTCACTTTATTTAAGACGTACTGGTGACTTCAGAGTGAAGAACAAAAATGAAAGCGTTGTTCAATTAGCTTAATCTTACTATGTTTAAAAGTGATTTTGTCCAATGTGCATTTACTCCTTATCCCTTTATTTGTTCATTTCAAAATGTAAAAAACTATTAAAAATCATTTTTTACATTTATTTGAAGCTGTGTCAGCAACACATCACCTGCTTAACTGTGCATCGACTTCTTTAAAAACTTGATTGCCCTGAAATCAAAATTCATATAGATTCAAAATTTCAGTACATCACATTTTGCAAGATATGGTGAAAGCTACTTTTAGTTTATGGATGCAGTTATCTATTCAATGAAAACACAGACCAGCGAGGTTTCTAAGTGTCTTTTATTAGATAGCGGTGATTTATCGAGTTTTCTCTGTTAAATAAATGCCATATTGTCATCGGTGAAAATAAAGGATTTCTAGTCACTGGATGACGTCTTAATGAAGCGACGTCACAATATATCTTCAATGTAGTCGTCAACTAAACAACTGGCGTATTGACATAAAAAAAATAATCCGCATCTAAAATCTCGGTTCTTGAGTAGAAAATCTATATGATAAAAAGCATAACTAATCGCCCATCATGAATATCAATAAAAATGTCACTCGTGTCGATCAACGCAGTGGATTAAACAACTCGTTTAATCCTTCTGCGTTGTTCAGCACTCGTGACATTTGTATTGATATTCACGACGATCAATTAGTTATACTATAATTATTGTTCCCTTGCTTAGTATTACCATGTGTTTGTAGAGACTTTGTCTCTTTTGCATTTACTCCATATCCCTTGATTGTTACTTTTATTGTATGAAATGCAGTTTGTAATAATTTAGGGCAGTTTTGTTTTACACTGCGCTTAAATTTGGAATAAAGGTAAAATAATTTTAAAAATATTTTTGTTTTTTTTTTCAGTAATTAATCGTAAGTAAACGTAATGAGCGTACATTTTGTTTTGCAATTGTTTAAAGATTTATAATACTTTTTGCTTTTGGTCTTTGAAGAATTACGTAGCAGTATTATGTTCTTGGAATAGAAGCACAAAAAATGATGCTGCAATTCAAAACGTAAAATAACAGAAAGGTAACAATGAACAAGAATAATCGGCTGTCATAAACCTATGTTTGAAATACAAACACAGCTACTGCCTTAAATAGTTGATTGAATCTTTTATGTGTTGCTTCGCACTTTTGAAAAAGGATATGTCTTGTGTTAAGAATATATAAAAGCTTTGTTTCATAAAACTAAAATGTCTTTTTTACCCTTTTTAAATTTTGATATGGTTCACATAAATATGTACGTAAATTTTACAATATCTTCTTTAAAGCTTAAAAAAAATCAAGAAATATGAAGTTATCTTGTTTCATGAAATAAGTGAGGACTATGTACATTTCCACAAATAATTCTAATCGGTCGTGCTGCAGCCAAAATAATTAGAAACCAAAGCAACTTCCAAAAAGTTAAATAGCAAAATTAAATGCAAAAAACGACAAAAGTAAACTGACCACAAACCTTTACAAAAAGTACTATACATATCATTCCCCGAGCAATTCACAAAACAATGTGGTAATTCAGTTAAACAATGTAAAACTGTACCCTTTGCATTTGTCACTGATGTGTCAAGTAAAAGGTTAATGCTAGAAAATAGTATAGAATATCTTTTTACCGAAAGCGTCTTATGAATATTGCATTTTCTAAAATATAGATTGCAAGTTAAACCCATGTGTTCATGGTACATGTCAGAACAGTTTAACCGGATATACTTGTACTTGTCAAGAAGGGTATAAAGGGGCTAATTGTGATGCAGGTTTGTAAAATAATCACTTTTTGTGTGTACTTTGAATTATAAGAGGTGGCAAGGTAACAAAACTTTTCATTTAAAATCATAACGTCTTTAATTGTGCAGCCGAAATGAATTTTTAGAAGTAGTATCAAAAATGTTTAATTTTAAGGCTTTTGGCATACAAATATTGAAAGTACTTTGAATTTAGTTCCTGCACATTACATGAAGTATATTAAACAATATGCAACAAAGTAATGCCTAAATATGTGATTCATTTGCTTCTGTTTTATAATTTATTTAATATATATAACTTAAATGAACATATCTATTAAACATGTTAAATGAAATCCTCTACAAAAAATATGTTCGATGCTGCATACGACAATTTGCAGCAATAGAAAAGCAAAAATAATATAATTAGTTGAAATAATGACTTGTTATCTGCTTTAAAATATGAATGCTATAGTTTTAGTGAGTTTGAAAAAATGAGAGATTATTGTCGTTTTATAATTCTGTGTATAATGCTAATTGATTGATTCATTTCTTTTTGTCGAAAGCATCTGAACGTAAGTTAAATTATCATCCTTAGTAATGGACAAACTTATTGAAATAGTTTAGAGAGGTAAACAAGTAGAAAATAGAAAAATGAAGGGAAACGGGAAATGTGTCAAAGAGACAACGACCCAAAGGGGAGTAATAACAACTCAAAGCCACCATAAGATCTTCAATGAACGGTGAGAAAACCCCACACCGAATGGCAGGTCGGAGTCGGCCCCTGAATAAAGAGTAATCAAGATCAGCGAAATAAACATCATCCTAGAAAGTATACTCAACTTCGAATTTCGAAAGTTTCATTCGATTTCAACAACCTAGTCGATTTTCATTCAACAAAGGTCATTATTCATGAGCAATATACATAAAGATTGTGAGAATAATATCAGTGTAAAACACAACAACTATTTAGCATTTCATGTTTTTGCATTTAGCGATTAACATTTTTTTGAAAACAGAAATACACATACTTAAAATCTATTGTTAGAGAGTATTGGACAATATCGTATAAAAAGCAAAACATGGAATGATTTATTTTAATAGACATGACCAAGTCATACATGTATCGATGCATTCATTCACGCATCAAACGATAAGGTGCATTCTATGGAGTACTCGACTGATTGCATTTACATGTAATGAAAGAATTATATATCTTGTTAATGAGATTGTTTTAATTAAGTATTTCGCCCTTTTTGCTCCTGTATTTTTGTCCTGATGTTTTCAAACATTTCCACCACACGATATGAATCACTTACATACCATAATATTGTTTTGATTAATAAATCTGATGTCCGGTTTTCGTAAAAACGAGACCTTTAAGCAATAAATTCGACTCGAAACCGGTTCCATGGTCGTCTTGAATTTACTATATGTTTGAGGAATGAGTATGAAAAAGAAAGGAAATGGGGTAAATTTCAAGGAGACAACATCCCATATCTATGGTTAAAACGATCCAAAGCAAAGCATCGAGGGGTCACCGTACGGTCTTCAACACAGTGAGGAACCTCACACCATATAGCAAGCCCTAAATGGCCCAAAAACGGTAAAAAAGTGAATACATCAATGGAAACAAACCACATCCAATAACCCAAATATCAAGAAACTGAAATTTTATAAGAAGGCAAGGACAAGCCAATGACCAACATATTCCTGACTTGGGACAGGCGCAAAAATTGCGGTGGGGTTGAACTAGTTTTCTTGGATCCAATATTTTTGAATGCTTAATGGCGACTTCGAGATGAAGAACGAAGAAAAGCATTGTTCCATTGCTTGGTTATATCATATATTTCAAGAGACTTTGTCTCGTGCGCATTTACTCCAAATCCTTTATTCGTTTGTTTCGCATGATACACCCGTCCTATGTTTTAAAAACCGTTCAGAGCATTCGCATACGAACAGTTTGTGATTTTAAAACTTGTACTGAAGTAACAATCATTACTCTATTTTGATTCACTTGAACGAATAACAAAATAACAAAGTTACTGTAAATTTAGTTATTGCAAATGACATGTCCGACAAGTCATGTCAATTCAATGCAGAACAAATAAATAAACTCAAATAAAAAAAGAATTGTTACACAAAAAATAATGTTGAACCTTTAACCAGCAATACATTGTTACGTATACAAGAAACCCAGCCGGCAGTACGTCTTCAATTACAGTATAGTTTGTAAAGATATAAACATTAACAATTCTGTGCCTGATTCATGAAATTGCAACAATTCAAAATACGCCTATACTCCTAGCTCCCATGTCATCACAGGAGATCTCAACATCTTGCAGGACAAAGAGCTTATTAATTTCTTAAAGAAAGGTCCAAAATATAGGCCACCTTCTAAAATTAATTGGAAAGATTGACGTAGTACCATCCACGACTCACTTAGGACTTATTGTAAATGAACACGTTGACAAAAATTTTTAAATTCTTTCTTCAATGCTATCATGAAAATTATCGATATCCGAATTAAACATATTGAACAACATTTCCGCCATGACAACAAAAATAAACCAACCGTTTCTCGCATCCAAAAGAAACTTAAAGAATTTGGCAAGGAATTCGTTTTTGTCCCAGCTGATAAGGCTGCTAATAACATCATTATAGTTTGTCGTAAACATTATATAGAAGTACTCCACAAGAAATTAACAGTTCAAATACTTTTCAATTAACCCAATTAACGGAAAATGATATTACAAACATACATTTTCTAACAGCTACATCTTTATAGGCCAAACCTGATAGTAAAACAACCATGTACTGGGTTCCTTAACTCAACAAAACGCCATATAAATCTAGATTCATTTTGTCATCTAGTCACTGTTCTACTACTAAAGTTTCTATTATACTCACTAATTTTGTGACTGCTATTAAAAACCTGGTTATAAATTTTTGTAACAAAGTATATGAAAACAGTGGTATCAATCATTTTTGGAGTGTCAAAAATTTATTGGAAGTTCTCGATAAATTGAATGCTTATAATGCCCCTTTCGAATCCTTTGAAAGTTTTGATTTCTCTACCCTCTATACTACCTTACCACATAATCTTATAAAGGAAAAATTCAGACGTCTTATTCAATGGGCATTCAAAAAATCCGATTGTGAATATATTTGTTCTAATTCCTTTCAAACACATTTTAGTAATACAAAACAAAAGAACTCTTTTGATTGGACTTGTTTTGATATGATTTCAGCACTTGAATTTTTACTTGACAATATATTCATTCGTTTCGGTAACTCTATTTATCGCCAGGTAATAGGAATTCCTATGGGTACCAATTGTGCACCACTTATAGCGGACCTCTTTTTGTACTGCTACGAATCTCAGTTTATGATCAACATCAGCAAAGACCCATCTAAACAGCATTTAATTGAAGCGTTTAACAACACTTTCCGATATTTGGATGATATTTTAACTTTAAATAATGACGACTTCAATACATATTATAAGGACATCTACCGTAAAGAACTTACTTTGAATAAAGCCTATTCTAACAATCATCATTGTCCGTTCTTAGACATCAATTTTGATATAACGAATGGTAAATTGGATGCTAAAATTTATGATAAAAGGGACGATTTTTCTTTTCCCATAGTTAATTATCCATTTCTGGATGGCGATGTTCCATTAGCACCATCATATGGTATTTACATATCTCAACTTGTTCGATTTGCTCGAGTATGTAATAAAGTTCGCGATTTTAATGAACGGAATCTTTTTATAACTGACAAACTATTACATCAAGGTTTTCGTTATCATAAACTAGTTAAAACCTTTACTAAATTTTATCATCGATATAAAGACTTAGTTCATAAATACAATGCAACCTGTAAACATCTAATCAAGGCTGGCATTTCACATTCCTTATTTTACGGTAATGTTTTACATAAGAGTAAAAAATACTTAAACTCGCCTAACAAACTTATAAAAACTTTAAATCGTCTAATTCATATAATTACGATATTGTCGTCAAGTCATTACGTATGGCCTTCTTTGGTATTAACATTGATTTTTTGATAGGGTCTTTGCATTTTAACTAAACACATTCTAAATTTCTAAAATCTGTATTGCATGGACACGGGCTGTGTATTCCGATATATACATGAAATCATTATGCTAAACTCCTCACAGGAAGGGATCTTGATGGAAGCTGTATACTGAGGGTACATAACTTAATTTGTCAGTTGGTAATGGGTCTGGAGCTGGCATGTCAGTTAACTGCTAGTAGTCTCTTGTGATTTCATGTTTATGTCCGTATATTTAGTTCTCTCAGTTTCATTTCTCGCAATTGACTCAGTCCTGTTGCCAACTGAATTTTACTGTTGTTACGATTGTTTCTCTATTTATCACATTGGCTGTAGGGGGAAGGTTTGGGCCCAATAAAACTAGTTTAACCCCGCCGCAGCAGGTTTGCGCCTGTCCTAAGTCAGGAAATTTGTTAAGCCTTTGTGTGTCTTTTCTGTTTATGTATTCTTGTATATGCATGAAATCATTTTCTAAACTCCTCACGGGAAGGGATCTTGGTGGAAGCTGTATACTGAGGGTACATAATATTATTTATCATTTGGTAATGGGTCTGGAGCTTGCATGTCAGTTAATTGCTAGTAGTCTTTTGTGATTTCATGTTTATGTCCGTATATTTAGTTCTTTCAGTTTAATTTTTCACAATTGAGTCAGTCCTGTAGCTAACTGAATTTTACTGTTGTTACTATTTTGTTTTACAAGTATCACATCGGCTAGGGGGAAGGTTTGGGCCCAATAAAACTAGTTTAACCCCGCCGCAGCAGGTTTGCGCCTGTCCTAAGTCAGGAAATTTATTAAGCCATTGTGTGTCTTGTCTGTTTTCTAGTTAGTTCACTTTATGTCTATGGGAGTCTAGGATGATGTTTATTTCGCTGAACTTGATTACTCTTTATTTAGGGGACAACTCCGACCTGCCGTTGGGTGTGGGGTTTCCTCGCCGTTCATTGAAGATGTTATGGTGGCTTTGAGTTGTTATTTCTCCCTTTTGGGTCGTTGTCTCTTTGACACATTCTCCGTTTCCCTTGTTTTTCCTATTGTATTATTCTCAGAAGTCAGAAGTAGCAGTCAATAGTATTGTCCATTTTGTTATTGAAATTTCCCTATAAAACAACATAGTTTTATTCACATGGCTTCTGCAAATTATTACAGTTTTGACATTCACGAAAATTGTTACGATGAAATGTACCCACATCATGTGTCGCAAAGTATCATAAATTCTATTACATGTTTGCAAAATGTTAGACTAGTGGACAATATAACGAAATGAATAGTTATAAGTCATTTTGTATATTTTTTCGAACGAAAATATTTGCAGAAATTTGTCATTGTTTTTTTAACAATCGATCATTCCTAATTGTATAATTTGCTACACAAATTAACGAAAAAAGACATAAAAGGGTGTAAATAACAAAATACCGAAATTAATAGGAATCTAGTTGCTGCATATGACCATTTCGATAACTTATGTCTCTTCAGTGCAGACCAAGTCATATGATTTGGAATACTTTAAATCAGAAATTTGTAAATTTGATAGAGAACAAATAAGCTAAAAGAAGTATATATCTATAAAAATATATCATAATATATCATATATTTATTCCAGTAAATTCTGGTGGATTATTCAGCCTAACCTTATCACCATTGTGTAAGTTTTAAATATACACTTTTAACCTTCCTTGTTGAAATTTATAATACCAATATTACAGTTATTCCGATTCAGCTACTTATTCTTGCCATTTTTTGTTAATGTAGTTACAGTGATTTTTAATAGAGAAAAAAACACTCTACCAAAACCTACTGAGTCAGGGATTTGTTCAGCCTTTGTTACTTTCATCCCTTCAGAAATTATATGGCATAAAATCTTACTTCTTGCAAATGAATAAAACAACAAATATTGTTCAGCATAATGGTAAAAAGTTTCTTGTTTAAAAAATTCAAGTTTCCATAACCATTTCCATGCAATTTGTAGGAAGGCAGAAAAATAGTAGAGTCCAGAATTGAATAAAGGTGATATGAAAATTAAATTGCTTAGCATTTTAAGAAATACTGTCCAATGTTGAAATACAATTTGAGATTTCGTGTGGGAGACTTTTGTTTCAGCATGCAGATACAATTTTAATTATTTTTATATCATCTTATTGTCGTGAAAAGATGTTTTGTAAATTTTTTTATGAAAGACCTAAGATTACAATTATTAAAAGCATTTAATATATTTCATCAACCTTATAAATGAAATGGCAAATATTCTCTGTATTTAGTTGCTTACAAGTCATCTAGTCCAAACGTGTCAAATTCGCTAAACCTATTCACTTCAAATTTGTTTCATGATCACTTCCGCATATTTAGAGTGCATTTTAAAGTAGTACTAATTTTACTCTTGACTGTCATATAAAATCAAGGTAAACTGGTATAAATGAAATTTCAGAATCTTTAGACTCTCTGACTTTTATTAAACAAATTATTTTAACATTCACTTTTTGTCATATCTGTGTTCTTTTATCTTGTACTTTGCTGTATCCTTCTTCGTGCATACAGTTTTCTCTCAATGTGTGAATCGCGCGTTGATGCCTAATTCATATGCGTATGGTGAGGAACCGTAAACGGTTTTATCGCTGGCTTCCTTTCCAAGGAGTTTCCTACGGAAACCTAGTATCCCGCTATCCTCAACAAACACTGTTACATGTTTTTTCTAAGCGTCTTATATTGTATGATTTTTTAATATTATAGAAGCAATTTTTAACACAAAACAAATGAATTAGTTATATAGTCAAAAAATCAAAAGTATTTTGTTTTATTTCAGTAATTGATCGTAAGTAAACACTGAATTCATTTTTGGATACAGGGTTTGAAACTTTAAATGTTTAATTTAAAACATTAAAAAAATCGAACAGAGTTATTCATTTCATCTTGTTCTGGAAGAAACACTTCAAACACGACCATCACAAAATGGGTTAACATTTGAAGATTCTTAATGATAAATGAAATGTCAAAAGTCGACTTTCTTTAAGAGTTTCATGGATATCATACTATCCGACACATCGGTTATAGGCCCTTTTTGCGTTGCTGTGTGTTTGGCAAATTATGTGTATCATGCAGAATGTTAAAAAAAGTGTTATATGTTTCATTAAAGTCATATTAAAGCATTTCAAGACATAATTTGGCTAACAAAAACATTTGTTTGAATAACAAAACACCGACATTACTGTATCTTAATTTTCTGCATTTGGCTATTTCGACAACTTATGTCTCATCAGTG
>MJUU01043389.1:55743-68027 GCA_002080025.1 Modiolus philippinarum | reverse complement strand
GGTGAATTTTCCCGGAAAATTTTGACGTCACAATATAGATTTTCCACAATGTTCTATGACGCAATTTGCGCCACATATAGGTCTAAGGGGCCAAGCCATGGAGGCGCTCGATTCATTGTCCTGGACGTCCTGCACAGTATCGTACAAGGGTAACAAGACGTTCCGGCCTTACGACAAATCCGTCCCTGCCTATCCGGCTCTGAACTTTCCGGCCTCATTCCAATCCGGCCCTGTCTTAAAAGTAGATCCGGCCTTATGATAATTTATGTATTACTGTTGTTTTCCGCGAAAAGTTGTTATAAGAAGTGCCATAAGAAAAATTCAACTTCATAAGCCAATTTTTTACCTTGGAAGATAGAGAGCAAACTCATGTCCTGAAGTTTTAGTTTTATATTTAGCATGTTTGTGTATCGTGACTATGGTCTTTTATTTCTGGTGTTCTCATATTTGCCGTGAATTTGGACTCTGATTTATTTAATCCACTTGAATTTGGTTCTTTCGGCATTCTCAGTCTGTAATTATTTCTTAAATATAGGTATTGCTAACATTTCAAATAAAAATAAACTTGGCACATAGTTCAGAGGTTATCCCTCACTGTACGATTTCGTAAATGGTTAAAACTCCTTCGTTCCTATATTCTGCAGCAATTTTTTATGACAAATTTCTAATAAATGCATCAATATAAGTCTGAACAATAAATATTACGACTTTCTATCTCCGATATCATGACCAAACTGAACAAAAAATCGATATAGTATCAATTTACAATACAGGGACGGATAGACCAAGGCCGGACTGGCATAGGGCCGGGCTGGTGGAAGGCCGGATGATCTCGAAATCTCGTACAACAATCCAGTGACTGAGAACAGTGTTCTGGATCTGTTCCGTCTGTACCGACTTCAGAGGTGGTGTAGTGTGCACAGTCCGCCATTAAAGATGGAGTCAAACGAAATGGATGCAGGAAAATAAATGTGAATTTAATGAACTTGTAACATAACAATAAATGATTTCTGTGAGATAATAAAGAAAATACTTAATCACAGCTGAAGCGAACTTAGAAAACATTTTAGAGCTATTGATTTTTTCACTGAAAGATGCATGCATTTATCAAAAGACTTGTTTAACGAAAATCATGTCAAATATTAATTACTAAAAAATTAAGAACTCGGTCAATCAATTACATCGGAAAATTCATTTTATATTGCAAAATATTGAGCCAAATTATCATGACCCCTTTCATATTATTTGAACATTTTAGAAAATATCATCAGCTTAAATATTTAATTTTTGACAAGTGTTAAACCTACAATATATGGCATTTTACTACAATTACGAATTCTATTGCACAATCATTGTTTTTCCTCATTATCAAAAAATTCGTTCGCGAAAGTAGCTATAACACAATCGACTTCCATTTTGATATAAGAACATCCTGTTCCAAGACATTCGATTCGCTTGTCCAGAACATTGTGATTGGAACATGTCCAGCACAGAGAATCGAGTGCCCCCCTTGTTACTAATTGCATGCATAAACATATCGTCCGGTTACCTGTTTTGACGCTGACCAGAAATGACGCATCAAATTTTATTTGTGACATACATGTACAATTCTTCTATGTTAGTAATGACGTCATTAATGATTTTATTTTCATTGATATCTAATTATAAGTAGATTGCAAAAGTTAAATGATGCCTAAGGCCTATCAAAATAGTAGATATATGACCATGATGACTTTACTAAATTGCATACAAAAAATAGTGTTTCCTGCAGCTTTTGAAAAGGGCATGGTAATTTTCCACCCTTAGGGCACATATAGCGCGATCAATTATCAATTACACTGTTAGTAGGGCACCTTTATAGTGAATCCCCATTTTTGCAATGTAGTAAACAACATTACATATTTACTTAATAAATATACAGCTGATGTCTGCAATATAAAAGAAAGCACAGTACAATACACCTGCAGCATGTAAAAAAGATGTGTAAATGGACCCCTGCTGATACATAATGACTGACTAAGTCTTATAGACATTTTAATGATAGCATCCTTTTAAAAGGCCATTTGTTTGATAGTTGCAATGATGATTCTATAAGTTCTCAAATTTAGTTTGGTAAGATGTTGCCCTTCTTAAGCTTTATCACCTTTGCAGTGTTTTCCATTCGCCATTTAAGCCGGGTTTACCGACCACCTTTATTTTGAGGCCGACCGGCTTTCGTTCTGACCAACTGGTCGGCATTTCCTGGATTTTCCGGATTTTTTCGCCTCCGTACCATCAAATTTCATAATTTACACGCACCTCGATGTTTTGTTATCTCCGCACTTTTCTGAAGAAAATGCGGGGATATTGTGTTGGTCCCATTCGTCTGTCCGTTAGATGGACCTTGTCAGTGGAACTCCTCGCTCATTTTTAGCTCACCTCACGATAGTGAGGGGGGCTTATGTGATACCCCTAGCATCGGCGTCCGCGTCCGGTTAGGAAGAATGGTTAAGGTCTATTCCTGCTTACTGACATGCCCCACATCAACCATATTGGTATGCCTGATGCATTTTGAGAAGACAACTGGAATGCATGCTTCGGATGCTGTCTCTGACCTACATTTTACGCATGAGCGACTTGGTTAGGTAGAATGGTTAAAGTCCATTCCCGCTTACTGACATGGCCCACATCAACCATACTGGTATGTATGATGCATTTTGGGATGACAACAACAATGCATGTTTCAGATGCTGTCTCTGACCTACATTTTACGCATGAGCGACTTGGTTAGGTAGAATGGTTAAAGTCCATTCCCGCTTACTGACATGCCCCACATCAGCCATATTGGTATGCATGACACATTTTGGAATGAGGACTGGAATGCATGCTTCGGATGCTGTCTCTGACCTACATTTTACGCATGAGCGACTTGGTTAGGTAGAATGGTTAAAGTCCATTCCCGCTTACTGACATGGCCCACATCAAGCATACTGGTATGTATGATGCATTTTGGGATGAGGATTGGAATGCATGCTTCGGATGCTGTCTCTGACCTACATTTTATGCATGAGCGACTTTGTTAGGTAGAATGGTCAAAGTCCATTCTTACTTACTGACATGGCCCATATCAATCATACTGGTATGTATGATGTGTTTTGGGATGACAACAACAATGCATGCTTCGGATGCTGTCTCTGACCTACATTTTACGCATGAGCGACTTGGTTACTGACATGACGCACATCAACCATACTGGTATGCATGATGCATTTTGAGATGACAACAACAATGCATGCTTCGGATGCTGTCTCTGACCTACTTTTTATGCATGACTGAATCTGTTTAAATGAATGATTATAATTCATTCCTGGTTATTGACATGTGCAACATGTGACAATGCTGTGCAATGAGGTGAGCTTAGCCGGCTGTGGCTGCTTTCTATGTTTGGATTTAGTGTTTTAATTTTGTTATAGAATTGTTGCATATATGCTGCAGATGCGCAATAAGCTTTCAGATTTTTGATATTGGTCTTGGTGCAAACAAGAGGCCCCAAGATGTCTGTTTTATATATGTGAGCTTGTCAGTAGAACTCCTCCTACATATTTGGATTTAGTGTTATAATTTTGTTATAGAATTGTTGCATATAGTCTGCAGATGTGCAATAAAGTTTCAGAATTTTGATTCCGGTTCCGACTTTGGTAAATTTCCTGAAAGTCTCAAAGACCACTTATTTCTTGGAATTCTACCTAGCAACCATACATGTAGTAATTTGTTCAATTAGGACTAACATTTTCACCAATTGAATTTTCAAAAATATTTGATTCCAAGTTTGGTAAATTTCCTGAAAGTCTCAAAGACCACTTATTTTTTGGAATTCTACCTAGCAACCATACTGTTAGGATTTGTTTCTATTTGGGCAAACATTTTCACCAATTGGTTTTCAAAAATGTTTGATTCCAATTTTGGTAAATTTCCTGAAAGTGTCGAAGACCACTTATTTTTTGGAATTTTACCTAGCAACCATACTGTTAGGATTTGTTTATATTAGGGCAATCATTTTCACCAATTGGATCTACAAAATAATTGATTCCAAATTTGGTAAATTTCCTGAAAGTGTCAAAGACCACTTATTTTTTGGAACTCTACCTAGCAACAATAGTGTTAGGATTTGTTTCGATTAGGGCAATCATTTTCACCAATTGGATTTTCAAAATAATTGATTCCAAATTTGGTAAATTTCATGAAAGTCTCAAAGACCACTCATTTTTGGAAATTCTACCTAGCAACCGTATATCCTTGTATACTTTCTTAGTAAAAGTAGTGACTATCAATAATTTGATTTAAAAATGTTGAGGAAAATTACCCCAAGGGTCAATAACGACTGTTTTCTGTGTCAAACAGGTGAGTGCGGGGATGGCCATCTTTTCTGATGGCACCACTTCTAGTTTTTCTTGAAAAAATGGCGGATCGAAAATGTTTTCAATTAAATTTCCTCGTAAACGAGAGAAAGGGAAAGCAGTGGGTGTTGCTAACAAAAATAATCTGTGAATTGAAAGGCTCAGAAGTCCGGGTTGACAGCAGTGTTACGCAAGTGTCTAGATATGGCAATCTCGCAAAAATCGTGGTTTATGATGTAGACAAGCCACTGCTTTGAGTTAGTCACTGCTTCAAGTTCATTTAAGTCTGGATTGGAATAAAAATACATAGTACCGTACAAAATACCGATGTTACTGAAAAGGTGTGAAAATATCAACACCGAAAGTACTTTATTCATTTTGACTGTTTTGTATGACTGATCAACTGCAATAATTAAGAATATTGAATGTTGCTACTGTCCATGTACCTTACAATCAAAATTAAATATGACGTTTTTAGTCAATGTACTTGTAAAGTAAATGTTTCAATATGCATAATCATATTTCAGATGGTACAAAAAAAACCCAATTGAGATTTTGCGTTTGAAAAAATAAACCTGGTTATTGGAGCAATTTGAAAAAAAACACCTTTCCCTATTAAGAAATGGAAAACACTGCCTTTGTGAGTGATGTATCTTGTTGTGAAGGATACTGGTTAAATAAAAGGAGTCAAGTGCTAATTTGACTAAATGCCAAACTTACTATATTTACCTAATTGTATAAAAATTGTTTTACAAAAGATGCTTAAAACTTTTTTAAGCTTTTTAATTTGAAACCAAATTATCATGATTATTTTTCCATTTAATTAATTAATACAAATGTAAGTGTAAATAAAATTATAAAAAATAAAATCCCATAAGTTAAAGGCAAAATTTAAAGGGAAATAACTCACTTCTCAAAAAACGTGATCTGCAAAAAAAATTTCGTTTTTTCATTGAAATTAACAGAGAGTTTTTATGAAAATTTTAATGAAAGAAAGATTTTAAGTCTCAAAAGGATAATGATTATGAGAAATTGACATAAAATTGTCATATAGGTAAGCAGTTTATCTCTGATTGACAGGTGGTAATTTATAACTCAGGTCAACAAAAGTGCCGACAGTGTTTGTTTACGATTGAACTAATCCTTTAATTAGTATGACAGGCGTAATTAAAGTATTATTTTGAACAAATAGAATAAACTGACAAAGGAAATGAATATCATACTTCAATTTTTGACGATTTTCAAAAGAAAAAAAGCAGTTCCAGTTAATTTACGGCAGGACGTCAAGGCATATATATTGAAAAAAGGCAGGGCGCCAAAAATGAAAATAAAAAAGGGCAGGGCGTCAATAAAAAACGGCAGGGCGTCACTGCACGCCAAAATCTGCTGCAGGAAACACTAAAAAAGTATGATTTTCCTTAACACCAAAAACCCGCTATCCGTAAAACATTGAGTAAATATCCATTTGGGTGTAAACAGACAAACCAAATTGGCTCCGCTGCTCTAATTTATATGTTTTTCGAAATTCAAAAACGTTTCATCGAAACTCGTCGAGTATTTGAGAGGATTTTAATCTAGAAGTAGAGTCTTCTCTAATATATTCGTTTTCTAATAACATGCAAGTTTCTGTGCCATGTTTGGTACATACATTATTATGTACATGTTCAGGCTTTTGATTCTGTACCTTAAGTAGTAAGAAATATTTGTATTTCAACTATTGTACAATATTTCTGAACGGTTGCTGTCATGAATCGCAGAGAAGCAATGAAAAAATAAATTTTCTTAAAGACCCCAATCCCAATTTGAAATGTTTGATCTGACTGATTACCTACTAGCGATAAACGATATTTGGTAAGTTGGGGAAAAATGGCACTACAATGATTGATTGAAAATTTTCAAACAGAAAATGATTTACCACGATCTTAAATATTTGTATGCAATTATAGCCATTGGTCATCAGATTTTAGGAGAATCTATATAGTTTATTAAATTTTTAAGACAGAAACTTTCGAAAGTGCGTCATTTCAGGTCCTTTTGGTGGAGGTGATCAGGATTCGGTATGAATCATAATATGGTCTGTATTTTTTCTTTTTACATGGAACACCTCAAAGTCTGGATACTAATCGATTAATAATGCTGTATTTTAACAAGAAAACGGCATACATAACCAGTGGTAATAAAAATTACACTGAAACAGAAAATATCCTTAAATGCGTCAAAACCGGTCACCCGGGGATATAAAACACTGCGATTAGAAAACTACGTGAAATCTCATATCATATCACGACCACTAACGGGAATTAAAAAGATTACAAAGAGTGGCTCGATAGCCATAGTAAACATTAAAAATTACAAAAATATGTGAAAATGAAGATAGAATGAATGACAACATCTTTTCTACATTTTACATGCATGAACACATAAAAATCATTTCCAGCGAAGTTTTATAATGCAACCTTTGGATACCAATTGAATTTCAAAGACCACATACCTGTTAACCTCCTGGACATGCAAAGAGGGAGATCTCCCTCTATCCACCTTTGCTAAGGGTGAGATTACGCGCGACGAACTTATAATAATTTATTATCAACTATTTATCAGAAGCAAGAAAACTTACATCCAATAAAGTATTGGACATGTTGGAAGTAAGCACAATGCAACCCAAATTTAACCCTTCTTTCTCCCTTTTGTCATTTTTAGATATCTTTTAATTTGCATATTTTGGGTTTTTGTACAATTTATTTTAATATTATTCTGTTGTTGTTTACAAGTGTACTTTTGAAATAATATTGTACCAAGGTCAAATCATGTTTGGTACATGTACAATGTACATGATACCAAATGAAGCAATCTCCACCTCAGATGATTTTACACTAAATAGGTCTATTTGAAAGTTAATAATTTGATTTTGATGCAGTTGATTGGTATGAAAGTAGAACAATATTTTGTAAAAATATAAGCAAATAAAGTTTACAATGTATTTGCATTTACTCCATATCCCTTCATTGTTAATGTAAGCATCTTTTTAACATTTTTTTATTGAATAATAATATTTTTTATTTATAAAACAATTGCTGGGGAACAGCGTTTTATCTCAGTATTGATTAAAAAATTGAAATTGCTAATTAACATGAAAATAAAGGGGAGACAACCAGACATGTTTTGTAAAAATTAATGATTAATAGTCAACTAAGCATTTGTTAATAAATTTCAAAAAATTGAGAGTAAAAACAGATCTGACATATTCAAAACACTATTTTTAAAGTCATTTGACAGCAAATAATCATACAGGTAAGGCTTGATTGACCAGGTTAATTAGTTCATCAGGTAAACATTGCCATAAAAGTGTTTATTTAATGGGAAGGCTAATCTGATAATTAGGTCTAATTAATGCCTCACTGTGGATAATTATGTTTAAAAGAAAGCAAATATGAACACCCTTTAGTATTTTTTGTTCTAGTTTCATAAAATTTTTCCTATGGGGGAGTTTTAGGGAAGGAAAAATCTAAAGCGTGAAATTTTGGTCTCCCACTCGGGCGGGAGTTGAGTCTCCCGCGTAATGCTTGAGGGTTAACAGGTGTGAGACCATCTTCGCGGTTAATTGACAAAAAAAAATCAGGAAAATATGTAAAAACGGAGGGTGATTACCGATATGACAATACAATGTACCTTTCCTACATTTTACAAATATCAACACTTAAAAAATCACTTCCAGCAAAAAGTTTTTTTATGCAACTTTGACATACCATTTGGGACTATTGGACACGAATATGGATATTTCAAAGACCATCTTCGAATCGAGGTTTACTGACCAAAAAAAATCACAAAAATATGTAAAAACGAAGGATATCATTACTGAAATGACAATACCTTTACTACATTTTACAAGTATCAATGCATAAAAAATCATTTCCAGCAACAAGTTTTTAGATGCAACTTTGACACACAATTTGGGACTATTGGACATGAAAATGAATATTTCAAAGTAGGGATCAATATCGTCAATAAAATATTGTATTATGATATATCGATACAGCACAAGGGTATCATGATACGTATCGATATGTATCGTCTTCTGATTTCTTAATTTGATTTCATTTTTAAATCTTCTTCTTTTAACTATTTTATGTGATAAAATAGTAAAATATTTTTATGTGAGACAAGACAAGAGTGTTCATTTTCATGTAGCTAAATACGTTTGTTTCTACTTTATCTGACTTTTCCATACCAAATCAGAAAATTTCAAGAATTTAGGTGGTAAAGATTATGAAAATTTAGCAGAAATCAGAAATCAATA
The DNA here is from genome assembly GCA_002080025.1 of Modiolus philippinarum. Lineage (NCBI taxonomy): Eukaryota > Metazoa > Mollusca > Bivalvia > Mytilida > Modiolidae > Modiolus > Modiolus philippinarum. The sequence goes on along the minus strand of MJUU01043389.1, from coordinate 59,354 downwards.
TGTATCGTTACACCACTATTTCTAAGACCATCTTCTAATTGAGGTTTACTGGCAAAAAATTTTTTAAAATGTGTAAAAACGAAGGATGATTACTGAAATGACAATACCTTCACTACATTTTACAAATATCAACACACCAAAAATGCTGTCCAGCAAAAAGTTTTATGTTACAAAATATCAGAAAATAATCTCCATTTGTCGTCAATGTTTAAGCAAGGTATTCACGCGATTTACGATGCTGTTTCGACACGGTTATACTTTTTCTAATACTAACTAACTAAGAATATTATTTTAAAACTCACCGGAATAAAACAACATAAAATTTAACTGTATAATTCACAAATTTGTAAGGAAACACTTCTTTCCCGCTTAAATATGGTAAAGAAAAACAATATGGCGGATGACGCGTCTCATTGTATCTCGTAGGATCTTATTGTCATTTGCTAAAAAATGCATTTTCATGGGTTTAACAATAACCTTCCAATCTGTTTATTTAAATGTCCTGCTACATGGGTAAAATTTTATTATAATTTTTGCTTAATCAGACGTTAATGTGTATTTATATAACGTTTAATGATAATTAGCATACTTCCTTCACAGAAATATAAACTTAAACCTGTGGGTAAACCTAACTTGGAATGAACGGACAGACCCGAATACTATATGCCCCGTTCTAGTGTAGGCAGGGCATAAGAATATTTCTTAAACAGTAGGGGGGTCATATCCTGTCAGTCTGTCTGTCTGTTCCTTCATTCGTCCCTCCACAATGCTCGTGTCAATAGGCATACACACTTTGTGGGAACAACAGTTCCCAGACCACTTGGTGAAATAATTTCCCTTGTGCACCAACTACTTCAGGATTTGATTTTTTTTATATTTTTCTCTGTAATGGTGAATGATACAAATCTGAAATTTTGTCAAAATCTTTATATGATCATGTCATATTGTGAGCTTCATTTTCAGACCTATTGGGATACTGCTTCCTGTTGACTGACTTAATAAATTATAGCTCACCTGACACAAAGCAGATTTTGCAAAAATCTTCGGTCCTGTCGGTCCTGGCCACCAAAAAAAGCTAGGTCAGGCATATCTATTGTATGTGTCGGTCCTGATGACCAGCATAACAAAACGGCCATTGTAGGTTACTTTTTAACATAGATTTTTAGATGTTTTACATGTCAGTCTGGCAGGGGACTTTTGTCCTTGACCTCAATTTCATGGTCTAGTGGCCACATTAAGTTTGCTTAAGTCCATTTCTTAATAACTAGAAGTGGTAGGTTGATAATATATGGTATGTAGGTTAGTCTTGTGTAGTACAGGTCAATCTGGCATATGACTTTTGTCCTTGACCTCAATTTCACGGTGTAGTGGCCACATTAAGTTTGCCTGATTAAGTCCATTTCTCAATAACTAAAAGTGGTAGGATGATAATATTTTGTATGTAGGTTGGTCTTGGTAGTACATGTCAGTCTGGCATTTGACTTTTGTCCTCGACCTCAATTTCACGGTCTAGTGGCCATGGCCACGTTAAGTTTGTCTGATTAATATGAAAAAGAAAGGAAATGGGGTAAATGTCAAGGAGACAACATCCCATATCCAGGATAAAACTACCCGAAACAAAGCATCTAGGGGCCACCGTATGGTCTTCAACACAGTGAGGAACCTCACACCATATAGCAAGCCCTAAATGGCCCTAAAGAGGTAAAAAGTGAATAAATCAATGGAAACAAACCACATCCATTAATCCAAATATCAAGTAACTAAAATTTTGTAAGAAGACAAGGACAAGCCAATGACCAACATATTCCTGACTTTAGACAGGCACAAAAATTGTGGTGTGTTTAAACTCGTTTTCTTGGATCCAAACCCTCCCCCTATGTGTTAGGATGATAATATTGGTATACATGTAGGCTGGTCTTGGGTAGTACATGTCAGTCTTGCAGGGGACTTTTGTCCTTGACCTCAATTTCATGGTCTAGTGGCCCGTTTAGTTTCTCTGCTTAAATATTTTTTGGAAGGATATGAAGTAATGAACATGAGACCATAACATATATATGTTAACTCCATTTGCAATAATTTTAATGAGCTGTATGGCCATTTCGGAAATTTATTCCTTATCAGCAGCACTAGAACCCAAACATAGGAAATTCATTATTGCAAAAAATGTCTAAAATAAAAATGCATAAAACCAAGCCAAATCCGAATAATCAGTCATATCAAATATAGCTAAGGACAAAACTACGATGGAGGGAGTTAAACCTTAGGTTTAAAAATTTACATAAATTTGGGTAAAAGTAATTTAACAAAGTGTACACATGAGATATAATCTCATGTACAAGTACACCATATCTAAGAAAAATAAAGAGCATACATCTCTAACACGGGGAATTGTTTTACCAACTCCACACTAGTGCATTAAAAGACAAACTCCTGTATTAAATATTTTTTGAAAGGATATGGAATAAATGAACATGAGACCATAACATATATGTTAACTTCAACTGCAATATTTTTAATGAGCTGTTTGGCCATTTCAGAAATTAATTCCTCATCAACAGCACTAGAACCCAAACATAGGAAATCCATTATTGCAAAAATTGTCTAAAATGCATAAACCAAGTGAAATCCGAATAATCAGTAATATCAAATATAGCTAAGGACAATGGAAGGACGATGGAAGGGGTTAAACCTTAGGTTTTAGAATTTGCATAAAATTAGATAATAGTAATTGAACAAAGTGTACATATGAGATATAATCTCATGTACAAGCACACCATCACGGGGAATTGTTTTACCAACTGCATTAAAAAACAAACTTCTGTATTAAATATTTTTGAAAGGATATGGAGTAAATGAACATGAGACCATAACACATATGTTAACTCCAACTGCAATAATTTTAATGAGCTGTATGGCCATTTTGGAAATTTATTCCTCATCAGCAGCACTAGAATCCATTTCTTAACACTTTCCAGGCGGAATTAATTTTGTACAATTCATCGTTTTCAAGACTTTGCAAACTTATGCAAATTAGATGCAAATGAGTTGAAATTTTTCAANGAAACTTTGTCAGCATCTTTATACTGATATATGAAGGAAGTGGGGGTGGAGGGGGGGGGTTGGGATGGTCGTTGGGAGGGGTTTGGTGGAGAGGGGAGGAAGGTGGGCCGAAGTGCAGGTACCCCTGCTGAAAAATGGCAATTTTGGTCATTTTTTGACATTCAAGTTGTCATGGAAACCTGCTAAAATGAGTTGGGCAAGCTATATTGTGCATACATATACAGTGGCCAGTCCTCTTTGCTATTGTGTATAAAAGACATGAAAAGTCTTTGATCTATAACAGGAGAGTCAGAGTTTGACAGACCCTTAGTGGCAAAAATGCCGATTTTTGCAATTTTTGCTTACAAACTTGGTGTAAAAAATTTCAAAATTTTTATGCCCCGTCCACGAATGTGGAAGGGCCTTGTCTCCCTCCTTCCTTACATCCGTACCTCTGGTTAAGTTTTGCGTTAAAGTACATTGCTCGAAACTGTAAGGTGCAGAGCAATGATAGTAGGTCAGTAGGTAGATCTTTGATAGTACTACATAGTTCACTAGATAGTTTGATTCGT
>MJUU01043389.1:26244-51819 GCA_002080025.1 Modiolus philippinarum | reverse complement strand
CGATTTCAGTTTTGTCGGACATCTACTTCCTGTTTACCGACTTAGTTGATTTTCGAGATCTTTTGTCAATCGTTGAAACTTTTCGTAAGTTTTCTCAGTAACTGCTCATCACTGCAACTTGAAATTTTGAATGCAAGTTTAGAAGGATGTCCTATACCGCTAGTAGAGATTTCAAGATTGCTGAACATCTACTTCCTTTTTAACAACTTAGTTAATTTTCGAGATCTTTTGAGCAAATTTCAGATTTTTCAGTACACATTGGAATTGTGCAATTATAATTTTTTTTGTTACAAATTATATCAAGTATCTTCTACTCCAATGGGGAGTGGGGGGTATCATTTTGTGGCCCTCCAGGCCACAGTACCTCTAGTTTACATAAGCTTCTGAACAAAATTTCATGCAGTCTTTAATTTGAGCAATTTTTTTACACAAAACTCAGATCAATATGAACAATATGTTTGCTCTTGAGTTATGTCCCTTAAAACTTTGAAATTTTAGTGTTACTCATCAATTAACTTGTGAAGAAAAGTTCTGGAGTTATGTCCCATGAAAATTTGTCAAAATCATGGCTGCATGGGTATCATATAATGAATTATTAATTATTGCTTTTTTTAATAAGACCAAAAAATTATCCAAGGTATTGACTATTGTGGTTTGGAACAGGTCTCTATAGCCACAGCATCTTTGGTCTTGAAAGATAACTTTGGTTCTAGCTGTTGTGAATAAATATTCAAATTTTAGGATGATGTTCCTCGGCACATGCATAAGTTCCTGTTTTAATATCAGGTTTATAACCTACCCGTTTCAGAGATAACAGCGGCCAAAGTGGTGTTTAAAAATCGTGTCAGAAATTCTGATTATTCTGTGTCAATTATTTTCCATTCAGCAGCCAAAATTGCATTTAATTATAATTCTTCGCATTACTCATAACTATTTTATAACAGCCAGTAATTGAATACATATATGTATATTCGAAAACTGTAATGACATAATTTTAAGTTTTAATAAAGTGAAATTTCATTCATTTGTAATACTCAAATTAATTTCTTAACATACTTATACATCCTTATTAACTACACTTTATTGTCCCCTACACTACTATCAAAAGACTTATTATAATTCTGCAAATTTTTGACAGTTCTTATAATTATATCAAATTTTTTGTGAAATTCTACTACAGTCAGGTAATTGAAAGCATTGTAAAATATATAAGTTTGTTTGGTTGGTTTCTACTCTTATTGCAGTAGACAGGTAGATGACCCAAAAAGTTGTCCATACCATTATTTTTAGCAGAGTTGCAAAGAGTTGAACTGGGATATTGATTCAATGGTGCGGTTTAATTTAGCGGGCATGTTGGTGTCTTTTGATGAAAAGGTTTACACCCATTCAAATAAACTGATATGTTGTTGAATACCAGGATTTTGATTTCAGAAAAAGTAGCTATAGGTCAAAAGTTAAGGACACAGTGACTGAAAATAGATTGAAAATTTCTGAAAATTTGATTCTAGTCAATAACTCAAAATATTGACATCCAATTCAAATGAAACTTTGATAGGGTTTGACAATAGGAAGGGGGAAGAACCCAATTGATTTTTTGAGAAAGTAGGTCAAAGGTCAAGGTAACAGTGACAGGAAATAGATTGAAAATTTCATGAAAACTTTGTTTACAGACATTAACTCTAAAAGTTAACATCCATTTTAAATTAATTGTAGGATAACAGAATGTGTAGAGTCATATCAGTTTTTGAGAAAGTATGTCAGGGGTCAAGGTCACAGTGACTAAAAATAGATTGAAATTTTCAGAAATATTTCATTTCCAGATGCTAATCTGCAGATTCAACTGAAACTTGGGTATTTTTTTGGTTGACAGAAAGTGAAACTGTGTATATCGTGTCAAATGTCAAGGTGATGGTGATTTATATATGAAAAATGTCAATATTTGACAATCATTTACTAAAAAAATTGAAACTTGACTTCATTGAGACTTTGCCATACAGTTAGGTATTGTTATATTTAGTTCTTGAACAGTCAGTTGCAAAAGCACATGGAATATGAAGTTGCAACTTCGCTTGTGCACTCTGTAACTTTTTAGATTTTTAGCTCACCAGGCCTAAAAGGCCATGTGAGCTTTTGCCATCACTATGCGTCTGTCCTTCCGTCTGTCAACAATTTCAAAAATCTTCTCTGAAAACACTGGGCCAAATGTAACCAAACTTGGCCTGAATCATCACCAGAATATGGCTTCTCAAAATTGTGTTTCGATTAGGTGGTAGGTCAAACAATATGGCTGTCGTTTGCTAAAAATAGAACACGGTGTAAATTGCAGTTTTTGGCCAATACCTGGAAAACCGTTACAGATATAAAAAAATATGGAGGATTGAAATGATCAGCATGATGAGATCTAATTACTGTGCAATTTTTAAGAAAATCTGAAAACCCATCTCAGAGTTATAGCGCTTTTTCTGTAAAANATTTCGATGGGATTTTTTTCTTTGGATTCTACTTGATGTAAGCTTTCAGTGGTATTTCAACTGATTTGACATAGCTCTTGATGTTCCTGAGCTATGACGGGCCGAAGGGGGCCAAAATCGTAAATTTACAGATTACCTTAAATTTTTATTTTTCATCGCATTTCGATGGGATTTTTTTCTTTTGATTCCTCTTTATATAAGCTTTCAGCATCATGTCAATGGATTGGGCTTAGCTCTAACCGTTTCTGAGCTATAGAGGGTCAAAGAGGAATCATAAGGAGTCATAAGGGCTAATTTTTATTTTCCCTAGTTTGTGTCCAGCTAATTACTGGGTCAATCTCCTTATTGCGTCCATCTTATTATTATGTCAAGCTCTTTCCTTTGTCCATACTCACTTTAAATTACACTTTTTCAAATTTCAGTGGACGACATGCTGCGGTCGTATCATGCTGCGCTCGGCGTAGCCCTTTATTATTGACAGTTCTTATAATTATATCAAATTGTGAAATTCTACTACAGTCAGGTAATTGAAAGCATTGTAAAATATATAATAGGAAAAATGAAAGGATATGGAGTGATTGTACATGTGACAAAAACGCACACGATATATAGAAAACTCCAGTTTATCAAGGACAGGGCTTTTATTCCTGTCTTCATCTTGATGTCGCCTGAGGGTCTTCAACTAGAGGTGAACAATATTCACCCCCTCAAGCGAGATCAAGAAGGCCCCTAGCGTGCACTTAAGCGGTATTCTTGACAAAAATTATATCATAAGTTTGTTTGGTTGGTTTCTACTCTTATTGCAGCAGACAGGTAGATTGCCCAAAAAGTTGTCCGTACCATTATTTTTAGCAGAGTTGCAAAGAGTTGAACCGGGATATTGATTCAATGGTGCGGTTTAATTTAGCGGGCATGTTGGTGTCTTTTGATGAAAAGGTTTACACCCATTCAAATAAACTGATATGTTGTTGAATACCAGGATTTTGATTTCAGAAAAAGTAGCTATAGGTCAAAAGTTAAGGACACAGTGACTGAAAATAGATTGAAAATTTCTGAAAATTTGATTCCAGTCAATAACTCACAATATTGACATCCAATTCAAATGAAATTTTGATAGGGTTTGACAATAGGAAGGGGGAAGAACCCAATTGATTTTTTGAGAAAGTAGGTCAAAGGTCAAGGTAACAGTGACTGGAAATAGATTGAAAATTTCATGAAAACTTTGTTTACAGACATTAACTCTAAAAGTTAACATCCATTTTAAATTAAACTTAGCTAATTGTAGGATAACAGTATGTAGAGTCATATCAGTTTTTGAGAAAGTATGTCGGGTCAAGGTCACAGTGACTAAAAATAGATTGAAATTTTCAGAAATATTTCATTTCCAGATGCTAATCTGCAGATTCAACTGAAACTTGGGTATTTTTTTGATTGACAGAAAGTGAAACTGTGTATATCATGTCAAATGTCAAGGTGATGGTGATTTATATATGAAAAATGTCAATATTTGACAATCATTTACTAAAAAAATTGAAACTTTACTTCATTGAGACTTTGTCATACAGTTAGGTATTGTTATATTTAGGCCATACAAAAATAATTATTAGATTCTCAGGCCATTTTCCAGAAAAAATGGTGAGGCAGGGAGGCAGAAGATTTTTATTTTTATTGGTTCAAAATCATGATGAGGCATCTTTTTACATTGCTGAAATGCCCAAAAAGTAATGAGGCAGGTGATTTTGTTTTTTTTTTATTTGCAACTTAAATAAAAAAGGAAAATTAGTTCTCAGAAAAGAGATGAGGCAGGTGCCTGAGAAGCTAATGTATTTTTTTATTTTGCCTTAGTTCCTGAACAGTCAGTTGCAAAAGCACATGGAATATGAAGCTGCAACTTCACTTGTGCACTCTGTAGTTTTTTAGATTTTTAGCTCACCAGGCCTAAAAGGCCATGTGAGCTTTTGCCATCACTATGCGTCTGTCCTTCCGTCTGTCAACAATTTCAAAAATCTTCTCTGAAAACACTGGGCCAAATGTAACCAAACTTGGCCTGAATCATCACCAGAATATGGCTTCTCAAAATTGTGTTTCGATTAGGTGGTAGGTCAAACAATATGGCTGTCGTTTGCTAAAAATAGAACACGGTGTAAATTGCAGTTTTTGGCCAATACCTGGAAAACCGTTACAGATATAAAAAAATATGGAGGATTGAAATGATCAGCATGATGAGATCTAATTACTGTGCAATTTTTAAGAAAATCTGAAAACCCATCTCAGAGTTATAGCGCTTTTTCTGTAAAATTTTCAAAAGTTGTGCATTTTTTATTTCAAAAAGTCTAAGAGATAGAGGTCAGGTGTTAATTGCAGAAATGTTCAGCATATCAAGATCTACCCACCCTGAAATTTTGAAGAAAATCCAAAAGCCCTTATAGGAGTTATTGCCCTTTTTCACAGAATTTCCAAAATTTTCATATTTTTCGTCTAGAAGATGAAGGTTCAGTGTAAATTGATAAAATATTTGCCATGCTGTGGTCACTTCAAAACTGGTGTTGAAAATTGTTCATTGACTACTGTTTTCAAAATGGCCACCGGCAGGAAAATTCATAATTTTCCCATTTCTATTGTCAACATTGTCCGATTTCAATGAAATTTGGTTTACAAAAAGGCATTGATGTCACAACTTCAAAACTAATGTTAAAAATTATTTTTTGATGGCCATTTTCAAAATGGCCGCTAAAAAAGGCAGGAAAATTCAACCTTGTCAGATTTCAATGAAATTTGGTATCCAAATAGATATTGATGTCACTACTTCAAAACCGGTGTTGCAAATTGTTTGTTGACTGCCATTTTCAAATGGCTGCCAAAAAAGGCGGGAAATTTCAACATTGTCTGATTTTAATGAAATTTGGTTTCCAAATAGATATTGATGTTGCGACTTCAAAACCGATGTTGAAAATTGTTCGTTTACAGCCATTTGCAACTTCAAAACTGGTGTCGAAAGTGGAACGTTTTTTTTGGTCAAAAAATCCCAACAAAGTAAAATAGTAGTAAAACATTATCAGACTTTAAATACAGTTCGAAATGTGTTGTTCGAGCTCCCAAAGTTTGAGAGACTGAAGATCAACTGTATAACTTACAATGTTAGCTTGATTGTGGCAACCAGATGAGCGATACAGGCTCCTCGGAGCCTCTGGTTATGTATTATATATAGGTATATAGTTCCTTTAATCACAATATCTGCAGAAAAAAACTATTTCTAGTTTGAATAATTAACTTTTTATTACCAATTTTAATTTATATTTTGCTTTGTAGCAGGTACAAGCATGTTTGAGGGTCTGTGGTCAGACCACCCAACAGTCATCCAGAACAATTATTACTTCAATCCTTCAACATATGGTCATAAAATCTGCAGTGGAGGTTGTACCTGTGATGAAGACCTAAATATAGTAACAGGCTGTTCAGGCCCCACTGTGTAAGTATATCTGAAGGTACAGTACAAACAGAGGCATTCAGTTAAAAATCACTCTGGTCCGACAATTTTCACCCTTGTCACCCCGGAATTCACAGGTTTTGTCGGAGTTTGTCCGGCAAAATTGTCGGAAAAATTTCACCCAAAAAATCATCGGTAATTTTCTTTGATGTTTGGTCAACTGATAAATGCCGGTGAAAGTCAGACTTCCACCAGAATTGTCGGAGTTTTAGTGTCCTAATTGTCTCTTCAAAAGTTTTAGGCTAATATCAAATTAAGAGGAAAAAATAAACTCAATGACAACTGGGTTTCATGTGACTTCTCTATCAAAATCGTATTTCCAAACGTATTAATAAATGCAACGAATAAAAAAAGACAATTGGATGGCATCGACGAAACATATACCTATGTAAAAATATCTCTTCAATTTCCATTTGACCGAGAAAAGTGGGTTAAAACACGTCTAATTTCAAAACGTAAGCCTCCGTAGATTCTCATACTGACATGCTGGAATGTTCAGGTTGCATGAAATTGAATCATGGAATTTCTATTTTTATGACCAATCAAAATACAGTTTCGCATATTCCCCCTTTTGGCTCGCGCGTATTGTTTGCGACAAAAATAGGAGCCAAAGACATGGTCTCTTCCCGGGGGTCTCTTCCAAAATTTGCCGAGGCATTTCAGAATTAAATTATTATCTCAGCAAAAAGGATCTTTCATACTATTGGAAACTTCTTTCGGATAAAACACTTTTATGAAGATGTTAGCATTAAATGAGAAAAGTTCACTGTCTGTTGAGCGTGACATCGTGTAAAAAATAACAAATGCTTCTATGGAATGTTAAGTAATTCTTGGAACTGAATATTCACTGAAATATTCCCTGCAAGGATATGTGAATATTGATTTTCTCTGAAGCTAATTTTTGTGTGATTTTTTTTAATTCAAAGTTATTAATAGCGTGCTATTTATAGGTGGTCACTCACTAAGATTAACCTTGACCTAACAAAACCAAATTGCGCAATTTTAAGGCTGATATTTGTGCAAATTATTTAATAAGTAACAAATTATTTTATATAATATGATCTTTTAACAACTTTGAATTCTGAGAGTCACATATAATTCACGATGTTCATTCCAATTATAAGTTATTTTCTGCTATACGCATAATATTTTTTAAAAATATCATCTCGATATTCTGACTATTTGAAATATGAAAAGCAAGCTTTTCCAAAATAATTAATCGCACTTAGAGATAATTACTTCTTATACACAAGTAGATAAATGTTGACAAGTACAATTAACAACAGCAGGTGAGTTAATCGGACATCCGTGAATGTCGGGTTTGTTGTCGGACATTCACCCAGTTTCACACACAATTCACCGACGTCGGATTTGAGTGATTTTCAACTGAATGCCTCTGTTTGTACTGTACATACATGGACTATACAAGCTTGTTTTGGGGGGGGGGAATGCACATCAGAGTTTAATCATCAATATGTTGATGGATTTCTGTAAGCAAAGAACTGTTACTTGTACATGATTGCTATTTCCATTTTCTATTTTATTGGTTAACATGTTATAAAAGTTAGAGAACTTTATAAGTTTACACTTGCTCTTTGAAAGATCAATCATGCTAATGAGTCTGTAGAATGAAGGGGGGGTTGCTCTGAAAGCCTTATTTTTATAGTAGTTATGTAATTAGACTGATGGGCTGTTTTTCTGAAGGTTCTGTATTTAAGGTAGTTTTGGGAAATGAAACTAAAAACAGTAGATTTTACTTAATTTTCTGTTACAAATTATATTCCCATCGGATAAAGATTGGGGTATATCGCATTCATCTTTTCTTTTGGTTTGTCTGTTTACGTTCATTTGTCCATTCATCTATCCCTTCATCCATCCATTTGTCCAGAAATAATTTGTCAAATCTTTTCTTGGCCTCTATTAGAGGGATTGTATTTGAACTTGTACTGCAGTCTATACATGGGTAGTTACAAGGAACCTTACATGACAAGAACTCCCTGTTTGAAAAATGTGTACTGATAAAAAAAAATTTGTGAAACATTAGGAGTATTGATTTCCAAAGTCGCTGTATCAGAAACTGTGGAGTTTAAGGTACAGTGATCATATGTCAAATTTTGGTGTATGAACAATTTATTTATTTTCAACCAATGAGGAAACGATATCTGACGTTCTTGACCAATCATTCTTGACCAATCAACTTATTTTGGTGTACACTCTACCCACTTGAACAGCAAATTGTTATGCAGTCTTTACAGTTTGCTTGATTAGTTATGAGAAACTTCTTATAGTGATGCTTCTTGTTGTGGAGTGGGGGTATCATTTGCATGCTTCTTGTTCTGTTGTTAATTTAAGCATAGCACCTGTTTATAAGCATTGCTTAGAAGTATTGTGTCAGCCTTGGAATGCAGGTTCAACTTCTGAGCCTCAGTGTCAATGTTCATTAAAAATGTGAATTATAAGCTAATAAGAAAATGTATTCATGCTCTAGAAATTGATAGGATGGAAATTAGTGAATTCATTGCACTTTTGGTTTGAATATACAATATTTTGCTATATATCATCACTGACATTGCAACAGGGATTTTTTTTTTCAATTTCAGTACAATACAGGGTTATGCCTTTGAAAATGTGACCAAAGATACCTTCCTTAACAGTGTTACTAGCATGTAAGTTAATTGTCTGTTTTAGCATTATATATCATTTAATATCAAAATCTCTTATAAAAAATTTTATTTTTAATGAATGCTCCGAGCATGGTCTTTCAGTTGAAATGGATATTTAATGCATTTGATCAGTAGAGAGCAAACGAAAAGACTACCATGTAGAACTGTGTGGATTTGTAGGAACTGATGAAGGCCAGTGGCCTAAATGTCGATAAATGGTTATTTTAACAAGTGATTTATACAACACATTCCCTATGGAATTTTTTCAAGTGGGATATTTAATACTTTTCAAATGCAAGGATTGATCTTTCAATATCGGTGATTATTACATACTTATTAGAAATAAAAGCGTTTTTGCATGATCAATATGACCGGAAGTAAACTATCCATATTTTCACATCCCAGGAAAATAATAGGTTATTTTATGCTCCTCCTGCATCTCAGACAAAATAAACGACTTCCGGTCCATATTGGCCTGGGCAAATAAACGACTTCCGGTTCATATTGGCCTGGCAGTTCTAAACATCGGAAGTATGTAATAAAAAGTTTAATACATGTGCATTTCCATATTGACCTGATTATCATCCCTCAACCCATATTTACCCTCAACTTCGTCTCGGGCCAATATGGATGTCTCGGGATGATAACCAGGCCAATATGGAAATGCCCATGTATTAATATGTATTTATTGTGCAATTAAAAAAAAACAAAGCAATCATATCCCTTTCTCTCTTTTCACTATGGAATTTGTTTACCAGTGTATCTTTATTGACAGTATGTGAATCTTTTTTGTTTTGTTTTTTTTTTTCAGAACACTGTTAGAGCTTCCCAATTTCAAATACTTCGGAAATGCTACATTTGATCATTTGGTTAATCTTAGGAGTTTGTAAGTATATCTATAGTTACTGGATAATGTTACCATGGAAACTTCATTAATCAAAGTACAGACAGTACTCAGTCAGTGAATGGCTAATGCAATTAATAATTAAGCAAAATACTTATGATCAGTCAAAAGTATGTTCACATTGGGTATCCTGATTCTTTAGAGCAATGGTGCTCCACTGGAGTTACATATGTTTTGATACAAATTCCACAGGGGAATGCTTCTCTGTAGGATTTGGATCAAAACATAAAAAAAATGATCCCTATGCCTGCTTAGCAGCATTTCTCGGTGGAATTTTGATCAGGAAGTACCCAATGTGGTGTTTGTCTTTACCAGTAATAAGTATTGAATTTTATTGCTATGAACAAATTGGGCAATTAAATTGGGCAATTAATATGAATATGTCAAACTTAAATAACAATGAAACACTTGTAGATGATGGTCGCCAACTCTATAAGTTAACTCCTTCAAAATTTAATTTCTGGTTCAACAGCTTGTAATTTCTACTCAACTCATTGTTGTCTTTTTTGGTCGGGGAATGAAGACTTACACTTATTACCTGTCAATGAGAACTTACAAACATGCAGCCTTTGGTTGCCAGATGATGTGAGTTTCCTGCATCAGATCACAAAAAGCTGTTTCAGATGCTTGTATATCACTGAAGACACCACATTTATTTTATATTGGACTCTTCACCCCTAGGTTGAGGACTCACAATCGATAATAAATGTTGTAGTTTCAAGAAAGTTTTTTGTGTCTTGGTGATAACTGGATTTCCTGCATGATACATTAAAACCAAACTAAGACAGATGGTGACCAATTACAGCAGACAGTACAATTTTGAAATTTGGGTCTCCACCACGAAGGTTAAAGTCATGATTGTGAAAAATTAGTGCAGTTTCAAGAAAATTTTGGTTTCTTTATCAATACTTAAGTCACCTGCATCACATTAAAACTAAACTTTCATTGCAGATGACAGAACCCTATATATTCCTAAAGGTCAATTTAATAAAATCTAATTTCTGTATGAAAACAATGTAAAAAGAAAAAAAACGACATCAAAATTGAGGAACAGCCATATTCATGTATCACTAAAAAGGCCAAAACAAATGAACTTAAACATAAATTGTATTAGCAAAAGAAAATCAAGAAGTTGTGTAAGTAGGAAATGATTCTAACACAAATAACAAAAATAGTCCTGCAGAGGTAAACAGAAATATATAACAAAAATATCACTTCCTGAATCATTTAAAAATGATATTAAATTCTCATTACTTCATACAAATACACATCTCTTCAAATACACATCTCTTCAATTTTGTTGCAGATATTATTCAAAAGAAAACTCATCATATTTAATGGATGCAAATTTACTCTTGAAATAATTTAAATTAAAGCAATTAAAAGGGTGTATATTGGTGCAGAAATGTAAATTTCTTGATGATTTCAGTAATTTAAGCACAAATATGTGATTATAATACATGTAGTTTGCAACAAATTTTGAAATTGAGTTATAAGTGACTATTTGTTATTCATAGGTACATTTTTTGTAACATTCCTTTGAAAAATATTTCAATGTTTTATGTATTTCATATACATATATAAAGTCATTTCTTTCCAATATAAAATTGTGTTTCTATAATTTTTGTCCTAAATTACTGACGAATGGAACAGTAGTTCAATCCAACAGGAGTCTAAATTATGCAAATTTTCTAATTCAGAGTCCTGCTTGCAGATTGAACAACACTTTTAAAACTTCCTAACTTTCTGATCCCTTTGTTATCCCCTTGCCCATCGAAGTTGGGGAGATAATATTTTGTATGTAGATGCATCTCATATAGTTATGAAGCTCCAGAAAAAAATTAGGTCACTTTGACCTACATTTCATGCATGAGTGACTTAAGTTAAACTATTTGCACGAGTCCAGATCTGGGATAATACAACTCTTAGAGGAATAATATTTCGTATGTAGATGCGTTTTGTGAAGTTATGAAGCTCCAGATAAAAATTAGGTTACTTTGACCTACATTTCATGCATAAGTTACTTAGGTTGATGTTTTTGTAAGAGTCCAGAACTGGAATACTACAACTTGTAGAGTAATAATATTTTGTATGTAGATGCGTCTTGTAAAGTTACGAATCTCCAGATAAAAATTGGGTTACTTTGACGTGTATTTCATGCATGAGTGACTTAGGTGAAACTTTTTGTAAGAGTCCAGATCTGGGATACTACAACGTGTAGAGGAATGATATTTTGTATGTAGATGCGTCTTGTAAAGTAACAAAGCCCTGGGAAATAATTAGGTCACTTTGACCTGCATTTCATGCATGAGTGAATTAGGTTAAAGTTTGTGTTACAGTCTTGATATTAGATACTACAACTTGTAGAAGATTAATCTTTCATCAGTAGATGCATATGCTATAGGTATTATGCTTCTGATAAAAATAAGGTCACTACATTTCTTGCACGACCGGCTCATATTTAAGTAACAAGCCAGATCTTGAATGTTAAAACTTTGTGGAGTGCTTATAATACTCGACAAATATTCAACAACCTGGCGAGGGGATATTAGCTGTCGTTTTTGACAGCCCCTTCTCTTGTTAGCTCACCTGACCCAAAGGGTCACTGTGAGCTATTGCCATCACTTGGCGTCCGTCATCCGTCCGTTAAACTTTTCACATTTTCATCCTCTCCTCTGAAACTACTGAAGCAAATTCAACGAAACTTTACAGGAATGATGTATGAAAGGTCCTTTACAAAGATTGCTCATTTCGTTCCGATCCAACAAAAAACATTGATGCCATCGCGGAACTTAGGTTTAACATTGGACCCTATGGGAAAAATCACATTTTCATCTTCTGCTCTGAAACCACTGAAGCAAATTCAACCAAACTTCACCAGGAACGATGTAGTAAAGGTCCTTAACAATGATTTCTCATTTTGTTCCGATCCGACAAAAAACATGGCCACCAGCATGGAACATGGTTTAACATTGGACCCTATGGGAAAATCACATTTTCATCTTCTGCCCTGAAACGGCTGAAGTAAATTCAACCAAACTTTACAGGAAGATGTATGGAAGGTCCTTAACAATGATTGCTCATTTCATTCCGATCCGACAAAAAACATGGCCCCCAGTACGCAACATGGTTTAACATTGGACCCTATGGGAAAAATCACATTTTCATCTTCTGCCTTGAAACGGCTGAAGCAAATTCAACCAAACTTTACAGAAATGATGTATGGTAGGTCCTTTGCTCATTTCGTCCGATCTGACAAAAAACATGGCCTACCGTGCAGAACATAGTTGAACATGGTAGGGTGGTATATGAAAACTATACTTTTCATTATCTTCTCTGAAACTATTCAAACAAATTTAACTTAACTGTGATGGAATGGTGTATTGAAGGTCCTTTGCAAAGATTACTCATTTCAATAGGATCAGACTAAAAACGCTTGTGCCAGTGGAGAACATAGCTTAACATTAGACCTCATTGATACAATATATCTTTTTTGGTCATGCATGGCATAGAACCATTTTGTCAGGTGAGCGATACAGGCTCAGTCTCTGAGCCTCTAGTTGTTATAGCCAATAAATAATGTGATAAAAAATCAAAAACTGTACATGTTGTCTTTATGGAAATCAAAAATAACACCGAAAAAGCAAAAAGCAATGTTTCCAAAATTTTTGGTTTTAATGCCAAAAATTCTGAACTTGTATTGAATTAAATAATCTAACGATAATTTTTTATTTGTTCATATTTCAGGACCATTCATTCCACTATTTTGATACAGTTCCCAGATATCTCCTACACACAGATGCAAGAAATGTAAGTCAGGTGATGATGCAAATTATAGAAATGTTATTAGGCATGAAAACAGTGAGTCTAAGAAAAATACAATGTTAAGTACATGATTATCTTAGGGGTTTCCAAGAACTGCACAGGTACCCATACTGAAAAATGATAATTTTGGTCATTTTGGACTTTTTAACATGTCATTGAAACCTGCTGAAATGCAAACATATAGAGTGGTCAGTCCTTTTTAATATCTTGTATAAAATATCACTTTTTGTGACTGCTGGGTTTCAGGGGTTACTAAAACAAGGTCATGGAATTCCCAAGAGTTTAAATTTCCGGCTATATTAAGGTTGTTTGTTTACCCACAATAGTCATCTGTCTTTCCTGCCTTGCAAACTTCAATTTTCAATTTTTGGAATGACATGTGGGAAATTAATGAAACCACAAGGTCTATGATGCTTAGAGGCACTTTTCGCCTGAAAAGGAATACATTATCTTATTTTACAGTTATTGACAGGTTTTGGAACTATAACACGGCCACCAATCACGCTAAATCATATCCAAATGAAATGAAAATTTCTTTAGCGGGACCTCCGGATATGCGTTGCCGGGACTTTTTCTCTACACTTCGAAGGTAAATTGTCGTTATTTTCTACATTATAGGACTACTATTTCAAAAAGGCGAATGTCATTCTATGTGTTCTTATATTTCCTAGCTTAACTGAAAACTACGGCAACAATTTCAATGTGGTACGGACGCTAGAACCTTTATTCTGAGATAAGCCTCGTTGAAAACACTTGGAACAGATGAAATAATACCTCGAAGTCAATGGTTTGACTACATTGATGAACTTAAGTTGAATGAATGTGTTTTAATAGTCTACAAGAACAAACAGACAAGCCTTCGTTTATCTTAAAACAGTATATTACATGAAATCTCTGAAAAATACACATACTCTGAGTTAGCGGAACCAGATATGAGTTAGGGGTATCAAGTGTGAGTTAGATAATAAGTGGAAATACATACGCGGGTTACTGTCATAAGATTGTTTTTGTTTGTAATATCTTTCCATTTTTACGAACTCTTTTTACGCATCACAATATGCAAGGAGAAAGGTCCCACAAACTTTAAATTGAAAATACCACTAATTTAAAAGTAGTTTTTATTCAAGAATAGCCTTGTCTAGCAACTTACTCTTTAACTGTATATTTCAACGGTTATTTTGCAAAGATACAACATTTTTCAGTTCACACTGTCTACATATTTTGTCATTTTGACACTTAGAAATTGTCTAATATTTTTTTAATCAATGGTCACCGTTTACTTTATGTGATGATAATTTTATTTTAGGTTTTATTATGAGTATCTATGGAAAGAAAAGGAAATTTTTTTTCACATTTCTTTTGCAATACAAAGAAGCGTATCATACAAATATTAAACTCTTATAATCCGTTATAAAAACACGGAGAAATAACCTGGACATCACTTGTGAAGTGCATTTAAACTGGTGTACAACAGGGGTCAATTCTGGGCCTTTGATATTTATATAATATGTTAAATATTTTTCTTTAGATATGAAAAACTCCAAGATATAAGCTTTCCATCATTCCTGAAATCTGATGCGAAGTACATTAAAACTAGTAAATCACAAGGAATCAATTTATTATTTATATTATATGTCAATGATTTGCCTTTTGATATAGAAAATTCTTCCTTTGACTTATGCAGATGTTCTACTTTACATAGAAAAAGTAATCATGTAAATGATTTAAATATTAAACAATAAAATATATTGACATGAAAAATTGGTGCCCAGAAAACAGTATGAAGTTTAATCCTGTATGCAAAATGTAAAAGCAAAGTAAAATCCTAAAATCAGAAAAAAGTTACATGTATATTAGAATGACTTTCCCAACATTGTACAACAATAATCAAAATGAGGTAATTTATAAGAATTAAAATTTATAATTCATATATATGGCTGGGATTAAAAAAATAAGTATCCTGAAGTATTGAAATAAAAAAAAACTATTTTCTATTATATCTAAAGGCAAATCTTTGACACATAATATAAATATTACCAAATGTGCCAAAACTGACCCCTGTTGTAAACCGGTAAATTGATCCCTGTTGTACACCAGTTTTTATGCACTTCACATAAGAGTACATGAATGATGTTCAGGTTATTTATCGGANTTCAGAGTTTTTTTTTTTTTTTTTTTTTCATATCGGATTATAAGACTGCAATATTAACATACCACACTGCCTTGTATAGTACCAGAAACATTGAAAATATTCCGTTTCCTTGTATTGCTATCCATAATAGAACTTGAAATAAAAATACCTTCATTTCATAAATTAAACGGTTTTAGACCATTGATTAAGAACTATTTTATATCTATACAATTTCCCAGTGTCAAAATAACAAAACATGTTGAAGGTTAAACCTAAAAATGGCGTATCTGTGCTAAATGACCACATGCTCAGTCATTGATTAAGTCACTTTACATTTCTATTCAATTTCATACGACAAAAGTTCGTAAAAATTCTGTCCTTGTATAAAATGGTCATGTGCTGTTAAAAAGTCAGATAAAAATTGTGGAATGATAGTACAAACGAAAACAATCTTGTATATGACAGACACCCGCGTACGCATTTCTGCTGGTTAGCTAACTCATACTCGATACCGCTAACTCATATCTGGAACCGCTAACTCAGAGTAGGTGTATTTTTCGGAGATTTTACGTAATAAACTGTTTTAAGATAAACAAAGACTTGTCTATTTGTTCTTGTAGACTATTAAAACATGTTTATTCAACTTAAGTTCTTCAATGTAGTCGAACCATTGAGTTTGAGGCATTATTTCGTCTGTTCCCATTGTTTTCAACGAGGCTTATCTCAGAATAAAGGTTCTAGCGTCCGTACCACACTGAAATTGTTGCAGTAGTTTTCAGTTAAGGTAGGAACCGTGAGAACACATTGAATGACATTCGCCTTTTTTAAACAATAGTCCGATAATGTAGAAAATAACGACGATTTACCTTCGAGGTGTAGAGAAAAAGTCCCAGCAACGCATATCCGGAAGTCCTGCTAACGAAATTGTTTTCATATCATTTGGATATGATTTAGCGCGATTTGTGGCTGTGTATAAATGGTGAATATACTGGTCGTGTACCAGTTATTGCCTTTTTCACACTGTGATTTTGCATTTGACCCTCGTAAACTTGGACTTAACTTTTAATGCGTTATATTGTAAAAATTTACCAAGTAATACGTTAACCAATCATGTTCATTTTCAGCTTCATTGCACATGCTCAGTTATATAGTCATTTTAAAAAGTGTTGGTTTTCTCGACATATTTTGCCGATGTGTGTACCAGTTATCGCCAACTTTCAAAAAATGTATCAGCTTTTTATCAAATTGTTAAATGTACACTTTGATCCACTCAAATACTGCAAAAAGGGATGAACTAAAAAGGATTAAAGAATGAAAGGTCACCGATGCAATTTTCAAACTGAAACTAGCATGATTTTTATCAATGCGTAACTCGATCTATTTTCTTCACGATTACAAGAAAAAAGAAGACCTTTACAGCCCCAATTCATCTTGATTTGACTATTTGAAGACATAGCAACATAGTCAGCATTTATTTCTTGCAGAAAATATAGCTGACAGCCCAAGTTTTCTCTTCCGACATCACATGTAAAAAATCTATTTTTAGCTAATTAGCATAGGTGACCCCCCACACAGCAATATATATTTGAAAGGGACTCCCAAGGGATTTTATCTCAAATTTCACTGATTTTAAAGATAAAAACACATTTCTTAATAGAATGTATTTTTATGATATTGTTGTCATATTGTTATACATAACTGTGTGACAGAAGTCACGCACGATCTCTAAGCACGTGAAAATTTGCGATAACTGGTACATGGCGATAACAGGTACTCGACCAGTAGTACCAGGTTAATGAAACTAATGTTGTCCTTTAAACAATGATATATGTGTTATTATGTACTATTATGTATAAATAATTGAGGTAGTTGCCACCTTTGAATAAAAGTAATGACTATTTCATAAAAGTGCTCTATATTAGAAGGACTTAATGAATGGTTAACAACAAACATGAAAAAAAATAACAGGTTCATTTGCTTGGTTTTGGGATACAGTGAAACCTGTCTAAACCGAACCCTTCTGGGACTGAATATTTTGTTCTGTTTAAGACAGGTGTTTGGTTAACACAGGTTCAAAATGTAAAGAAATTGAAAGAAAGGGTCATCCTGTTGTGTTTGGTTTAGACAGGTTTTCGGTTTAGTCAGGAATCGGTCCAGACAGTTTCACTGTACAAGCAATTAAAGATTTGGCTTGAAATTTCTCTGTTTCTATGTTTTTCATAGGCATTGTATAGAAATTTTTAAGTTTTTAAAATAGAGTAAAGTAGTAATATCAATTTCTTAAAATTTTCTTCAAAAGTCCTTAAAGGTACATGCTTTTAGAATATAACATGAAAAGGGGTGTTCATGAGCTAAGTATTTTACATATTATGAAATGGGGAAAAAATTTCAAAGTTACAATTAATCTAGGTTCTGTTTTTTCGCATTTGGACAACTTATATGTCTCTTCAATGCAGATCATATCAAATGATTGAGAAATCCATAATTTGAAATATGTGTAAATGCTGAATGAGAACAAGTAACCAAAAGGATCTAAATAAAAAAGCCAAATTCATCTAAGGACAGAGCTATGCATGAGGTAGATACTCCTTTGTTTCAAACAAAATTTTGTTAAATTTAGATATTGCAAGTTTGAAAAAAGATGGTTTTCGGGCCAGAGGACCACAGATGAGTTTGCATATCTGACCAGAGTCTAAACTGATACACATATATGACTAAATGTCAGAAATCAACAGTGTCAACTACCGTAATCTGGGTGTAGCACATTCTCCAAATTCAAAAGGAGATGGCAGTTTTTAAAAAATGTAACAAAACCATTGGACAATAACTAATCAAATGCTGCAGTTCTTATTAGCAAGCAACATACCATCATAAAAAAAAAGCTTCAAAATTATATGTCAGTTTCCAAGCATGCAGTTTGTCAGGATATCAAATTTGTGTACTTGAATTAGACTGAAAATATTATTTTACAAAATTACATGTCAAATATTTGTTACATTTTTAATCTGCATCTGCTTTGAAACCGATGGGATCTTATCAATAAAAGTGGCAGGAACTCTTCATCATACATAGGAGAGTTACATCACATATTGAAATTTTCTGTAATTGAAAGAGACAATACTTATCAATTTTTTCACTTTTGTATTTATAGGATGTTGTGTAATAACAAGATCAAATTTTTCCAACACAATCACACCAATCCAACATGGCCATCGACACTAAAGAGATTGTAAGTATGGGAAGAAAGTTTCGAGGATTGGAGCATGCAGTTTAGACTCATTCAAATCATTACATGAATTTAAAGTTATCATAGGGTTTGTCAGTGACATTCAATTTTAAAACACACAAATTTCATTGTTTTACAAAAATATATGACGTTTCAAACAAATTTGAATGTCATATTCCTTAGATTGGATCGAAACATTTTAGCATTGTATTTTTATCTTAAATTCTAGATGTCATACAGCAAGACTTACAGACATAATTATTTTCAAAGATTGCAGTCATCATGTTTTGTTGACAATTTTCAACAATTCCAATTATACATAAACTTATTCACATCTGAGCTTACAGTATAAAAAATTCTTTCAGTAATCTCAGTAAAGTTTAACAAAATAGACTTAAGGAAACAGACTTTAAACTGCATAATCCGTATAGGAATAAGAACATGTTTGGAAAAACATGGATAAAATGGTTACTTTTTCCTGTATAATAAATATGTAAAACAGACATTTGTATGTGGGTAAAAATAAAGTATTTCAATTCACAAAAAAGCCCATGTTGGTTTCTACCCTGATAGTATTTTTATTATCTATAAAGAATGAAATATGTTTTTTTTTTCTTTTTAGAACATTAATAGAGAATGATATAGAATGGGTACCAGATAATTTTTTATCAGGAAGCCAGTTAGAATATGTGTAAGTCTTCATAGTTGTTGTTTGTTTATCTTTTCCTTTATAGCAGGAGCAAGTGAAAATAGTGTAATAGTATAGTACGTGTGAGTTTTAAATTCATTATTGTTCATTTATTTGTTCATAACAGTGTAAACATGGAAAAATGATGTTAAGAAAATCTGTCTAACTATAAAGCCAAGTGTTTCAACAACCCATCAATTTTGAAAACAATTGATCTCATTGATACCTCTTAAATACATTATGCTTCACATGCTAAAGTCTAACCATCACACAGAGATTACTGTTCATTGTGTTGTCCTCCATTAGTTTGTAAATCAGCAGCTCTTTTAAAAATGTTAGTCAGAATCTAACCAAACTTACAGCTTATGCTGTTCTCATGATCTGGTTTTTAGTCCCCTACTGGCTTCGCCAAAGGGGACTTTAGGTTTGCACTCCGTCAGTCCGTCCGTCCGTCAGTCAGTCAGTCTGTCACACTCAGTTTTCCGGACTTTTTTCCCATACAATAAAAGATATTCATCTAATATTTGATATGTAAGTCTACCACCATGAGTTACAGATCATGTTCGAGTTTGGTTCCGGTTCATTGATTTTGGACAGAGTAATGGGTTTGACTTAGAAAATTGTGGTAAAATATAGGTTTTCCGGACTTTTTTTCTAAACCGTTCCAGATATGAAGCTAATATTTGCTATGTGAGTCTACCACTATGAGTTACAAAGCAAGTTCGAGTTTGGTTCCAGTCCATTGATTTTGGACGGAGTTATGGGCCTTTGACTTAGAAAATTATGGTAAAATATAGGTTTTCTGGACTTTTTTTCTTAACCGTTTCAGATATTAAGCTGATATTTGCAATGTTTATAATCAACCATTATGGGTTACAGATCAAGTTTGAGTATGGGTTGTGTCTATTGATTTTTGATGGAGTTATGGGCCTTGGGCTTGGAAAACTTTTCTTCTGTAACTATTTTTGCTGGTATAACAAAGAATTATTCCTCCAGTAGGGGACTTCTGTATTGCCTTGCAATATGATCCACGCTTGTTACCCTTATACTTGAAATTTAGATTTTACTGATTTAAGAGGTTTGGTGTGCAACAATTCTTATTTGTTCAACTGTAACTCTTTCATAATTGTCTTCATTGTGTTTGTTTACACAAATTACACTATACTGCAATCCAAGAATACATGTTGTGTATTAGGGTTTTATGCATAACAGCATTTTGTATAATTGCTTCAAACAGCAATGCACAAACATTGTATAGCCATATAAGATCAAAGAAAATCAGATGACTCCTGGTAAAATAAGTGCAGATTTATTTTACATTGATGACTAAAACATTCTGAACATTTCTATTTTCAGATCTTTTTCCAGAAACAATATCAGATATTTTCCAAGACTGGCATTGGATGGAATTACAACATTGATTTATCTGTACGTTCTATTTCTGTTTTTTAGTGTACATATTTCTGACATTATTTATAGTTGTAAAAAGGTAACTATGAACATCCTTGACTATACAATATTGCTAACATTTTATTAATGAATTTACATTTACAGTTAAACCTGTCTATAGTGACCTTTCAAGGGACAAAGATAAAAAGGTCACTATAGACAGGTGGTCTTTATATACAGGTCCAAGCCATCCTCAGGATTGATGCATCAACTCCCTTAATGAATTGTTTTTAAAGTCATTAGCAATAGCAAGTGCTAGCTCCTTGAGCATTGGACCTTTATAATTTTAAATTCGTCGCTTCGTAGCATCTTTAAACTATTCCACACAAAGATCGTTTTTGTCTTCATTCCGGGTGATGCGTCTCGTGCGTTTTTGCCATTCAGGGGCATTTTTTTCAAAGTCATATAACACCTCTGACAGCCTTTCTTTTACGTAAATTCTGTATCTGGGTCTTCCAACCCCAAAATTTTAGTCAATTTCCAATGTCTTAAAGTTTTATCGCTTCCACTTTTGAATTTAAAATGCCATCTTTTGAATTTGATTTTTCTTAGCAATTATGTCAGGATTGAAAACTATTTTTATCTGATTGATTCTCATTGGCCAATTCCGAAATCTCGTTCACCTACCATGAAATCTCGATGTTAATGATATCAGCTGATTGAAAACTCGCTAGGAAACATATCTGACGAGAACGAAAAAATGTCAACATCCGGTTTTTGTGGAGCATCGAAGGTCGCTATGTACAGGATTTCAGAGTCGTGCGGACGGTTTTTTACAGTCGTAAGTCGCGTTAGACAGGTTGTCGTTATAGAGAGGTAATCAAAGTGGGAATTTTCTCGGGAGGGATGAAAAAGGTCGCTATGAGCAGTTTGTCGTTATAGACAAGGAGTCGCTAGTACAGGTTCGACTGTACAATTGATCTTTGATGGCTTTAACACCAAAAGGAGTGATGGAAACAGTTTGAGATAGAGGATTGTTCGAGCTATCAAGGTCAAACTCTGTTTAAACTTGAACAAAGGGACCAGCACAACCTTGGTGCTGAAGCTATTTCTTTGAACCATAGAAGTTCAACTGTATTTATGTTTTGGTCAAATGGTCTTGTAAGAACTTGTGCATTAATATGTAGCCATGTTGAAAAAGCTTATTTGTCTCTTTTATTGGCATTCTGTATGTATATGAATGTCACTCATTACTCTCACTTGACTGAGCTGGCTGTAGATATAGGTAGTATTTCTTCTCAACAAGACGTTCAACACAGATTGAGCTTTATCCATTACATTTGGCAAAGTGTATTTTCCTACTTTTTATACCCCCTGCTTGAAAAGTGGTGGGTATATAGTGATGGGGGTGTCCGTCCGTCCGTCCGTCCTTCCGTCTGTCTTTCCGTCCGTCCGTCCGTCCGGCTGTTACACATGAGGGTACCCATGTCTTATCTGCTACTCCTCCTGAACCACTGAATAGATTTTCATGAAACTTAAAACAGTCTTTATGACATAATGTAGATGTGCACCTCCTATTTCAGAATTTGATTTGATTGATTTTTGGGGTTTCCCATAGCCAAACATGGACTTTGCCATTACATTACATGTACATATGGGGTACCCATCTCTTATCCACTACTCCTCCTGAACCACTGTATAGATTTTCATGAAACTTTAACACAGTCTTTATGACATAATGTAGATGTGCACCTACTATTTCAGAATTTGATTTGATTGATTTTTGGGGGTTTCCCATTGCCAAACATGGACTTTGCCATTACTTTACATGTACACATGGGGGTACCCATCTTTTATCTGCTACTCCTCCTGAACCACTGTATAGATTTTCATGAAACTTTAACACAGTCTTTGTGACATAATGTAGATGTGCACCTCCTATTTCGGAATTTTATTTGAATGATTTTTGGGGTTTCGCATAGCAAAACATGGACTTAGCCATTACATTTCTAGTGGGTACCCATCTCTTATCTGCTACTCCTCCTGAACCAGCGAAAAGATTTTCATGAAACTTTAACACAGTCTTTATGATATAATGTAGATGTGCACCTCCTATTTTAGAATTTGATTTGATTGATTTTTTGGGTTTCCCATACCAAAACATGGACTTGGCCATTACATTACAAGGGGGTACCCATTTCTTATCCGCTACTCCTCCTGAACCACTGAATAGATTTTCATGAAACTTTAACACAGTGTTTATGACATAATGTAGATGTGCACCTCCTATTTCAGAATTTGATTTGAATTGTTTTTAATTCCTGGAATCAAATGGGGATTTGGGGGGTATTTATAAGTGAGCTTTGCTCACAGTTTTTCTAGTTTTTTTGGTGGTGGTGAGGGGTGCATATAAAAAAATGTTTAAAGTCGTGTTTACTTTGTGCCAAAGTTAGTTGTATCATTTGTACTGCATTTTAGATTTGTGGTGCATAATAAAGACATTGTATCTGCACTGGCCATTGTTTTGGATACCACCCCATAACTGGTTATTTACACCAAAGCCTGTGTTTGTTATACATCCACTGCATTGGTAATGGATTTGTGACATTTGGATATTACAGACATATTATAATGTATGAACTGGCTATCTTTCTGTATACCCATTGACAAGCTTTTCAGTGGCTTGTTCTGTCACCATTAAGATCAATGTTAAATAAGAAACATATAAATATGGGAAGGGCTTTTCCTCTCATATTGAATTAATTACATTAGATATATAAACATTGTATGAGCAAAATAATTAGTCAGATAATGATTTTGTATCTTATATTTGTAGAGGTTTAGAAGAAAACCAGATACAGAAAATATCGAAGTATCATTTATCTTCAGTGGTTGGATCTCCATTAATTCACTTGTAAGTGCTTTACATAATGGTCTCCTTGGGTTAAATGCTCATTCAATTTGGCTTTATAGTTCAATGGATGTTCAGCTGTTTGTTTGTGATAGAAAAAAAAGATATAAAGTATTCAAGTAGGTTCATAGGACTTGAAATGTCCACTTTTGGATTTCATTTTGACTTGATTTCTTTTGATATCATATTCTACTAAAAAGATGTCAACTCAGGTCTGTAAAATTTGTTACCAGGGCAGCATATATATGTTTTACTTGGTTTCTGTGGATATGTATGAATCAGAGTGCAAATAAATGAAAATTGATAAATTATAATATATTGATGTTGTATAATGATTTTAGAGACATGGTTTGATTGGCTCAGTTTGATCTGTCTGTTAAAACATTGTAAATGCAGTTTTTACATAAGTTTATTATGGATACCATACACAGATCTGAAGTTTTTTTTTCAGAAATTTGAGTAACAATGTAATTGATTACATAGAACCACAGGCATTGAAGCAGTTAGGATCACTGAAAATTCTGTAAGTCGTATACTAATATTCAAATTTTGTCAAATTATGTAAATTCAAACAAAATGGGTCAGGCAATGCTATTGTAAAACACCAACCAACCATAAAATATTTTGTCCCATGACAACACCCACAAACCCCACCATCCATCATTTTGTTCAGGTGTATCCTAACACACATCTTGATGTTTTCTTGACTTTACTTAATTTACTTATACAGTTTTGTACTTAAATATAGTTAGAGGATCGCCATGGAATATTTATTAAAGCATAAAAAATAGAAAATATAATCTTATATTAGCTTCATTACAAAAATTAGTAATTATGACCCAAGTCATCAATCTTGGGACAAAAGAATTTAGAGAATTTATTTAACTTTAAATCCTTAGATTCAGGTATGTTACAGTGGCAGGGCCTGACATTCGTATGTAAAAAAAGGACATTAAAGTAGAATGCCTATAAGAACCAATTGATAAATGTTGTATTTTCTGTACTGCTGAAAAGAGCATGACAAATAGTTTATCCAAGTAATTAACAAATAATTTTATGTTTATATATTTTCTTTGTTTAATTATATAAATACAGACAGAAAGTTTTACATCACAAATTATCATATGATACCTTGTATACAGAATTTTTTTTTTTGTAATTTTTAGATTATTTAAAAATCATAACAAAAAGTAACTTCCAAACTTGAAATTTATGCAAATTAAAGGGAGAAACTGTTCATCAAGCTCTCTTTTAGCAGTGTATACATATGAAATTGGACCAAATATGTATTCAAGAGGATTTTCTCAGTAGTACGTCAACAGATTTCACATCGCATGTACCGTTCATGAGATAAATGGGTCCCAAAAGGGGGAAATCTCAAAAATCTATTTTTTTTCATTTTTTGTCCAATTTAGATGCAGTTTTTTTCATTAGATTCCTTATAAAAAATTAATATAGCGCTTAACTTTTATATTTTTGGTAACTTGTTTCCTTTCCCAGCTATGAGGGGCCGAACGGGGCCAAAATTTCAAATTTGCTGATTACCTGAAATTTTAATTTTTCATCGGATTTCGATGGGATTTTTTTCTTTGAATTCCTCTTGATATAAGCTTTAAGTAATATGACAATGGATTGCTTAGCTCTTACCGTTTCCGAGCTACAAGGGGTCAAAGGGGCCAAAATTGCAAATTTTCGAAATATGTGAAATCTTTATTTTTCATCTGATTTCGATGGGATTTTTTTCTTTGAACTCCTCTTGATATAAGCTTTCAGCACTATGTCAACGGATTTTACGTAGCTTTTACCGTTTCCGAGCTACAAGGGGTCAAAGGGGCCAAAATTGCAAATTTTCGAAATATGTGAAATCTTTATTTTTCATC